>JAUKPT010000011.1:0-46933 GCA_032273505.1 Nanomia bijuga | reverse complement strand
CGGACAAAATGTCCGGTGAAGATTAGTGTGGGTCGGACAAAATCAATGATGAGTCGGACATTGTCCGATGTCCGACCGTTATTTTAAGCCCTGCTTGTTAAAAAGGTGGGAGCCTATTACCCCGACGAACCTCTCGGCTTCTAGCGACACCAATATCAACTGGATTAAACTTTAATGATGAAGAGTGGTACAAGCTAGGTAATTTTGTCGTTTAATTTTTTGCAAATATCATTATGAGGATGTTGATTTATTCAATTCAAAATAAGTCAGAATCAATCAGAATCTTCATGATGTAATTCTGAACCAATCAGATTCGATTTTAGTCTACAGATAATTCCTTAGCTACCGTTCACATATTCATAGTTACTTATTTTAGTTCCGCTCTACTTACTTGTTTAATTTACATCTTCAAGGACCAATATATTCATTCATAATCGAACAAAAACTATTCTCATCTTCATTCAACAGACTACTCTCCAATATCACCATCAATTATAATTCTAGAAATTCTGAAAATTCTTGTGGTTTATTTTAAGACCGGAAAAGTGAGAGATTCTAAAATTGGCACAATAGAAGAAGCAGTTACAATTATAAGTCGATTCAAACTACAATCGTAATTATTTTTTTATGGAACCGCTATAATTATCTCCTTAGTACTCTCCGTGGTGTGTTGTTGCAGATTTTTCGCTCTCTTTTACACGCTGCTTGTTTATAATGAGCGGATTACGAGAGAACTGTTCCCCCTTGCTGGAGTTGGGGATAAATTAAGGGATTATCGACTTAAATAGTCTAAATGTGCGCAGTCGATGAGGGAGATTAAGAATTGACCCCTTTTTGTCGGGGTGAGAGGTGCAGTTAGCAGATAAGTACCCTACATGAGATAATATATACTGTTGATGTATGTTGATGTATGATTTATGATGCTGCTGTTATAGTAATAGAAGGGTTAGGAATTGGTTCGAGTTTTTTTTTATTAATTGATAAACAAATGCAGTTCAGACATTTTTGGTAAAAATATAATTTGAAGTGAAGTTTTTCGGGCTATTAGCGGCAAAAAAAGAAACATTTAAACCATAGGGACAGTTGTAAAGTTTAGGAGGCAATAAGTACTGGAATTATTTCACAGGCTTTTACTGACTACGTTATTTCACCTGCATTAGATTTTGACAGTACTTTTCCATATATATCTTTTTATACTTTCCTTTGCCATACCTCCTTCTGCATCCACGTCAAAGCGAGATTATATTCAGTTCTCATTTTTTTACTTGGACCCGTTTTTGTGTTAAACAAACACAGATTAGAATTTAGAGGACTTTATCTAGTCCTGCTTTAAGTGTAACTCAAATATATCGAGGGCATTAGTGTTACTATATATATATCAACTGTGTGGTTTCGAACGTAAACATACGGGTCGAGATGATGAGTATATTGTTCAACACAAGCATACTATCCCACTTATTGCATTCATCATCCAACATCAAAACATAGACTAAAAAAAAAAGTCGCGATCACAAATTTTCCTTTCCATCCCTATCTTCCAATCTGGTCCTTTCTAAAGTTATGGGTTGTTATGATTTCTCTTCCTGGCATATTCATTCGGATTTTGTCATTTGTATTTTAGAAAATACCTCATCTATTTACAATATCCTTTTTCATTTCATATTGGGCAATATGTTTATTTAACTCCTCCTGGATTTCCCTAGATTGTATTCATTGTTTTTGATGCTATCCAATCAGTCCTATTTAAATAGCTTCTACTATATTCATCGTATGTTTTTATCTTACATATCTCTACGCATTGAGAATACTTTTAGCACTATCAGTTGTTACATTAGTTGCGTATTTTTGGTCTAGTAAACACTAGTAGGAAAATAAGAAAAAAAGCTAAGCAGCTAAGCAGCTTATTTTCTTATTTTGCTCCTGAAGAAACATCCTCCATACTATTCCTATGTCATCTATCGCTATTATCCTGATACCAGTATATCAATTTCGATATTAACCAATCAAGGAGCACCTTATCCAATACTCCACTGATGAGCAGTAATCATATTCTGTCTAACAATATGTTGTTATCTATTACACTCTTCCTGGATCTATTAAAAGTTATTGATTTCTCAACTATGTATTTGGTTTCTCAACAGAACAACTGGAACGGAAGTTTCGTGTGGTAATAAATCAATAAATTAATAAGGAAGTTTTTGTTACTTGTTGTCAAGTCGAACGTGGTGACCTCCTAGTGACGTCATATAGAACAAAGTTGTGATTCGTGTTATGGGTTGAAGTATGTTTGAGATATTTTGTTTGTCCACTGCTCGTTTTTCTTCCGTATGTGTAGAAGTGAATTATGAATTGACTTGAGCGTGTTGCGTGGTCTAACCTTGGTTTGCGGGCTGCACCCCCTAATTTCATCAGTGGCAAGACTAAGTTTTGAGCTTTAAGTTGGATCAATTGTATTTGCCAAAAAACTTGACTGCAGCTCAGTGCAACAGTTTTGTAAATAAAAAGTCGGATCTTTCATAATGGTAGACGAATGTACAATCTTAATAAGACTTTCGTTTTGTTACGGAAGTGTTGAATTTTCGACCTAAGCGAATCATGTGTAGCACCTGTCAAATGGCCTTTATAGTCACTCAAAGCTCATGCGAAATTCGCCGTTGGCCAGGTTAAATATGAAAGCCTGGTAGCTCTTTTCTTTTACTTAACACGTACCAACTTCAATAACTATTATTTATGTAAGTTAAGCATCGTCGTCGTGAGATACTTACTCGATGAGGGATGCGGATGGTAGAGTTGGGTATTATAACAAACAATGCAAAAATGCACTCGACTCGAGCTCATAGCGAGGGCAAAATAACTATCGTTAGGCAATGTCGACGGGTCGACCCATACCATGTAAGGGCTCTCGGTAATTCAGTTGGTAGGTGATGAAACACTAAGTAGGACTTAAACCATTGCCTCGATAAGCACGTAGAGGAGCTTGTGCATAGCTTTTCCACCATAAATGCAAACCATTAACCTTATAGTCTTTTTAGGATAAATTCTCTCAGAATTTTCCTTGCCTTAGTTTCACACCTTTTCATGAGAATTAATATAATCTTTCGTCAACAATAAATTTGTTGTCTAAAGTTAGATGACCCTGACAAGTCATTCCCTACATCAAGAACTAATCTCAATCATAGAAATCTACTTTTATCATCGACTCACGTAGAATCAATCATTTTCTCAACTTAAAGCCAGATCAATATTCTTATCGCCATGTTGGTCTGCAGACACGTCTGGGATGAAACATTCTTTTTCTATTAGCACGTGCGTGTACATCGCTAAGCGACAAAGAAATACGATGCCAAATAAGGCAAAGGTCTCTTTGCGTCGTTAGTAAGGGGATATAGGGGCGGGGTTATCAATCTGTCTGATTTTTGGTTAATTATTTTTAATATTTTGCTATGTTGAGGTCTGTCGAGTCAGTTCACATATATGTTTTATTTTGATTTCAAAAATTAGTTATTACTCCGTCTGGTTTTGATTCTCCCCCCCCACACACACACTCTAATATTTTGACATTAAAACAATAGATTTTCGATATGTGATCCTTTTCATTTTTTCACCGATATCAAAAGTTCCCGAGTTGGTATCTTTCAAAGAAGTAGACACCTAAAAACTCTGCAGACTAGCTTTGTACACTAACTGCGTAATTCATTTGACTTTTTTTTACCTTTTAACATACAAAAGGAACAATCGGACGACATCTTGTCAAACGGGATTAAGAGGAGACAATCAGCAACAGACGTTCGTCATCAACAGAACAGGTGTAAGCTTGATATGTTTGCAAACCGATAAGAAACATGTTTTGTCACATATGACCACATGCTTCCGGTCCGCATTAGTCTCTCGTCTACTTCAGAAGAAGATTTTCACATAGCATCTCTTGTCTTATCAAGACCCTTATCTCTCTCTTTACTTATCTTGAATTTATTTATCAGTTAATCCTAACAAGTGTTGTACGTTCAGTTTGAACAAGTGGAGAGATTTTGTTTGAATTGTCTGGGGATTTTGTTTGTCTTTATGCCATCAGTGAGTAAGCACGGGCAACAATGGATAGTGACAGAACAGATGAGAGTATGAGAGTGCAAATTATAAGAGCGCCTTTAGTGTAAAATCGGAATAAAAAAGATCACGCAAAAATTGTTTCGTCTATACAGTACACAAAAATTAAGAGTCTTCATTGGTACAAACAAGGTTTTCTTTCGGTTTACCCTTTATACTTCCTAGAAGCCACTGCTAATGAGACAGAGCTACAAAACTTTGAAACGTCTCCCAGCATGTACTGATTTAGATGATATAGGTCCGATGTTTTCTCGCAACAATTTAATCCCATTTGAAGTTTACTGCTCCCGTTGACTTGTCAATTATCATGCATCATTGAGTAATTCAGAAACACGTTAAAAATTTATTAGTGAGGAGTCCATTTTGAATGTTGAAGTGTTTAAGTTACTCATTTCGTTCCGTTTTTTAAGGACACTCTGTACAAAAGAATTTTGAGTCAGTGATTATTCCTAGTATAAAGAATATTCATAAGAAACTTTATGTTACGGTTTGAGCAAAGTATTTTGGACAATATGTTTTCCATTTTTTAAGCGTATTATCTATCTTTTGCAGTGATTAGATTACCTGTTCGTCTGGTCCAAGTATTTCTCATGTTTCTCTATAAATTACCTATTTTGCTGCCAGCAGTGATAGTCGTCTTCTTATATCTTCTATAACTAATTACGCGTTCCAAATATATTGTGTCCTGCCCCTCCTATCCATACTTCTAGTATAATCTGTTGATGTCTATTCTCTCTATAATTGATCAATTATTTTGGCTTTTTGAGTCTTTTGAGTTCGTTTTAGCATATATTTGGATTGTTTATGGGTGGAAATCTTTAGCTTAAAATGTACTGAAAATTAATTTCTATGATATCCGTGCCTCAGATCCTGAACAAGACGGAGCCGGATCAGACGACACCTTCATACATACATAAATCTATAAAAAAAGACAACTTAGATTCAGACTACAAATGGCGAGGCGAAAGTTATAAGACAACCCCAGATTATAAAGTCCCCGATTTATCCTTTCTTCGAAAAATATAACCAGTACAATATAGTTCCCAATCTTCTCCCTTGCGTTTCCCAATCAGTTGAAAATGCATACTGTGCTTCCCCTGTTTTTACCCCTGTTATAGAGAAATCAAGAAGACACCTTATATCTCAAGGCCGGTCCCGGGAAGAAATCAACTCCAGATTGTAATGGTGAAATGGGATGGTCCAGGGAAGCTTAGCGTTGCCCATAGCTGCTGTATTTTCTTTATTGCAGCCCTGCCTGTTCTAAATTTTTGTTCATAGATTTGAGAAAATCTTGGCAGCAACAACCACTTTTCTGATTTTTACCTCGATCAGTAAAACTTATACCTTGAATCTGATTGTTGTTTTCCTACTAACTACAATGTGGCTGCAAACCTTAAAAACCACATCGATTAAAAGAAATCAGAAATAATATGTAGAAAGATATTACCTCCTCGCCTTACACAAATGTTATCAAGTCACGAACATCAGCTACTGTGTTAGTTTTATGTAGATGTTGTAAAAAGAGATGCAATTGCTTCTGAAAATATGGTATTTTTGTTCTTTCAGAAAATTCAAATTTTCACTGCCACGTTGTTGACGAGTACAGAATTTTCACTAAAAAATAGATCTCTCAAAAATTGGTATATCATTTTTACCAAAAAAAAGTACATTGTAACCAAAGAGCACTTTAAAATTGGGGTTCTTAAAGAAAAAGAAAAAACAAAATGGTCACAGGGTATTGGATCCCATTTTAGTAGTGACTGACTGGGGTAACATGAGACGGATAAAAGAGCCTCTGTTACCTTTCTTTCTCATTTTTTATCGAATAATTATCCTTTAATGGGTGGAAATGGAATGCACATGTGCGTGGGAGAATCAACATGAATGATGTAAAGAGAGTAAGAGGATCTGTGATGAAAAAATATTTGAGTTCCAGAGAGTTTATGCGATATATGTTAGAATTAACATTCGAAAATTGTGCATAGATGGTTTAGATCAATGCGTTAAGTTTTCGGTCTTTTAGCTGGGATATTTTCGACTTTATTTTTGATAATAATTTGAATTTTTTTAAATGAGTGCACGGATATTTGACAAAGTGTCATATCATCGGAACATAAGTAAGATCACAGTATAAATCTTCGCGGGCTTATGCAGAATTAGTTTCGCATGTAATGGCTTCGTATTTGTGCTCGCAGTTCCGAGTAAAATTAGTCCTATTCAGACAGAGCGATTGATTAAATTTAACTAGACGAATTTAAATAGTGTGTGTGAATTTGGTAAAAGGTCTAGTTAAACAAGTCTAGTTAAATTTAATCAATCCAAAATCGCAATGACTGAATAGGACTATTATTGATAATTCTACTAAGGATAAGTGCAGAATCTCAAACTGCACATAGTTTGGTGTTTTGATTTCCATGCCAAACATTTTTTTTGACGTTTCATCGTCATTTAAGCAACAATTTTGTTTTAAAAGGAAAACACCAACGGAATAGACTCTTTCAAATAATTTAAAATATGATTATAAAATAAGTCTATTCAATTACTATTTTTATTTCACATTAACATCATTTTTGCATTGAAGCAAAAAAATGTCGAAAATAGATTGTTAAAGATAGTGTTTAAAAAGGAAATCATATATTGATGTAAGGTTAAGATTTTTGTTCCACTTGGAACAACGTTAAAATAATGTATTACAGAAAAATCCATTCTCACTTTTTGGGTTATTTAGTTTATCTGTACATGAAACTGTCAGTATTGATAGTTTCCTTGATCATTAATCTTATCGTATCTGATGCAGAATAAAGATATATTCGGTTTATACCTACAATTTCTCTGAATGACAAAATCAAAATTACATATTTTTAAGACATTCATTGTAGTAAATATTTCCACATTACAGGCAAACCTAGTGGCAAAAGAAAATACCTAAATGGATCTACTTCATTGATACAACAAACCTATTTTTTCTTATCACATACTCCTCATTATATTACAACTAACACATACATATCTATCGTGTCTTTTATTTCGTCACCACTGCGTGATCTATTTGTCTCACCGTTGGTCACTAAAATGTTTGTTATTTTGTCAAACTCATTTTTCATCTATGTGTGTAGTTGTATGTGTGTAGTGTAGTGTGTAGTGTGTAGTCATGAGAGGAGCTGTACTGACTGTATACATGAAACCTTATCCTTGTGTTAAACTTCACAACGATCTTGGTTATGATCATCGTGTTTGTTCTCTTCTATACGAGAGTTCTCATTTTTTTTTATTATGTTTGATAAACAAAGCTAATAAATAAATTAAATTCACATTATTATTATATATGAGTATGTAATATCATCTAGGCTGGTTGGTTGGATCAGAAGTTGATTGATGAATTATAAACTTGCACATATATTTATATATATACGTATACAGATATTAATAGGATATAGGAATAGCATATACAAAGACATTTTTATGAGATTTTTTTTCTGTTGCTCTTGAAATCTATTTATTTATTTATTGACATTCTTAAGCTTGTTTCAAATCGATTATATTTTTTTTTGTTTTTCTTTGTTTTTATTATTGTTGCATTATCTTGTTTTCTTTTTATTGAATAATAATGTTAATGGAAAAGAAAGTTTAGATTGAGTTGAAATGAGCTGGTTAGTAGTTTGTTGATTGTGTATGGAACAACATTAATTTGGATCAATTTAGTGGGGTTGCAGAGATTTATTGAAGGTGCATGGTAAATGTGCCAAGAAGAACAGAAATAATATGCTCATTATTTGATAACTCTTATTGTTGGCAAAACACCTTTTCTTATCGGTTGTCTGCAAATTATAGGTACATTTATCATCCATTGGTTAAAAATTACATCATGAATATTTCGATTGGTTTAGTTTTAGTTTTAACAAAATATCAAATGATGACATTTTGAAATAAGCCAAAAAGATTCATGATGATGTCAAATTAAAAATTTACCAACAATTTGTAGAGAATCCCTTCGAATCTCCACCTTTTTTTAACACTTTTTTTACTTTTCTTTCTACTAACTGCCTGACTAGTGACTAGTGACTGATGACTGATGACAACAATGTTTATGATGCTAATATCAAATCTGTCCTTTTTTAAGATTTGTTGAGCTTATTTCTGAAAAAAAAACTAATTAACTCTGGTATGTTAAGTATGGTTTGACTTAACGTTTCCTATTGTTTTTTATGATAGAGCAAGGAACAGATGTAAACTTTGAGTGTGTGCAGTAGATCAATTTATAATAAACATTAAAACGCCACATACGGTATACATAGAGGAAAAATATGCAGTGTACTGTATGTGATGCTCCCAACGAAGTAAATTGTAAATGCTAGTACTACTTTAAAGAAACGTGTTTATATCGATAAAAATCTATCGTTATATGGATTCAGGCTTGGTGTCTGTAAATCGTTAGAAACACCATAGACGAAATTGATTGTTTCTTTTTAAAGTTTATTGATTTATGAGAATAAATAGGTAATGAATATGGTAAGGTTAGTTGCAATACCTTAAAACTATTAAACTAATATAGACAGAGATCTATATAGAATCTATTTCAGATATATGGTATCTAAATCGTTGCAATTAAGAGTGTGTTTGTATCGGAACAGGTGATGGTTTATCTTTAATGTTAATGGATTGGTATAGTACATATGGAATGGTTTAAAAGGATGATGTAATAGAGATAAGAGTGTGTAAAAGAAGATTAGTGTGATGGAGCGATGTAACAGCATCATGGCTGATGAAGCTGTTGACAGATGTTACAACAACAAAGAAAAGTTCCACCATGCCGATGGACAAAACAATACACTACCGAGAGCCAAGAAAATCTCTCCAGGTTGCGGAGGTATGCGTACAAAAGATCTCACGATGAAGATTGCTCTCTACGATGATTTCACGAACAAAGAGTCTGCATCGCGTTCTATAACACCAATATTTAAACGCACGGCTGAATCGCTGATCAATAGCAAAAGAAGAAAACCAGTAGCAACAGACAATCCGACGACTAAATTCCAGTCTGCTGTAACAAATGGGAAACGAGGAACAGTCAAAGTAAGTTTTTATTTTGTTTTTTTATTTTATTTTTTTCATTTTAATGAGTTGTTGAACATGATTCTTATATTTGTGGCTCTGCCTTAATTATATCTTATAACCAGAACAATATGTTACGTAAGTATGCTTGTCATATGCATGTCAGGCGAAGTCTATTTCTTACGTAACCTTCTTATCGCCTGTCTTCTTCAAATCCGTATTTCAGTCGGTGCAAATCCATTCAATAGATAGATCTTTCTGGCACCAAGAAATGGCTTTTCTTACCACGTCTCACACTTTGATCACAATTCATCGATCAAACATCAAAAAGACAAAACTGGGTATTCAAATAGAGTTTAGAAGGGTCATCGGGTGTCCAGACGAAAGGTCACTCTTCGGCATATTGTTTACGTATTAAACTACTCTCTATATGCATTTTACTTTCTTAAAATAATAATCCGTCTTTTAAGTTCAATACTATATATTTAGAAATCCTGCTTAACCTTATGTGCTTTTTGTTTATGTGAATGTGTTTTGGTTTTGTTGTGTTATATCTCTTATTACTCCTACTGAACCCGTTTGTTACAACACAGTGTGTTCCCGTTTACTTCTCGGCATGTTCCGTCCACTTCGCATTAAGTGTCGCGTGCGCGTTTGATTTCATACGAAGGGGTTCCATCGAGATAAATCAACGCACATCGCACACTTCTAACATGTTGATGTATGTGAACACGATGCGTTGAAATGCGAAGGTTTCTGTTTAGAATGCGACCAGTAGATTTCCAAGGGAAAACGGCTTTGAGAGGCTTTGATGGTGTACTGCTGGCTACTATTCAATATTTTCCTTTGTTGGATTAATTTTCAGAAGAATTTCCCCGCCAAAAAAAGCATAACAAGTATTTGAACCGTAGATCTGTAGGATTGATATGAAGGAACATTAGTCTGAAACAGGTATTAAAAACGTGTTAACAAAAAGGATGCTTGTGTTAATCGTCTAACTTTATGAGGTGATACTATTTTGAGACATTTTTGCGAAGTTAAAGGAAATTCATCGTATAAACAATAACAATTGTTGCAACAATCTAGGAATTATAGATTTACTTAGAAACCCATCTACATTTAACTTACGAGTCATAAAAGACCAGCGATGTTATGAACCATATACATCTATCTTGTTCTATTACTGGGTATAATTTCTGTAGAAGGTCATATGTTTTTATCGTATGCTCGTTTTTCTTCATTTTGTATACATTAGCAAACATCCTTCAGGAGTTGCACAAAAACCTTTTTCCTTTTGTTTTTTATTCACTTGAAAAGAGTTTGTTTACTTTCAACAACGATTTCTGAATTACATGTTTAAACGGTGATAAATGAATATTAATCCGTCACTTTGATCATCAACAATCAACATTTTTTTATCATCATCATATTTCTTTGTTCATACATCGAAGACGTCCTCCTAGAGTTTCTTAAATATATTAGCATCCAAATGTTAAATAGATAGATACGGGATCATTATGGACTATCATCATTGACGTTTTAAAATCTCTTGTCTTGTACATTGTCATGTAATAATTCTGGAACGGGGATTTTCTTTTTGTCGCGGATATACGTAAAGGGAAACGCGATGCTTCTATAAGAGTTTTCGTAATTATGATAATCGTCTATCGCTAGCAGTTATGATAATTCTTTATATACTTGCATATACATATATGATTTTTCTTTTGTCGAGAGATAATAATAAAACAAAATGATGGAATAGAAGTTAGAGGGTGGGTGGGAAATCGATTTGTTATGTTTTTGATTAATCTTTTTCTGGTCGGATTGTTACTAATTAAATATTTTATTTTCTTAAACGAAGTGTTTTTTTGGTTGATAAGCTAATTAAGAAAGTAAACATTTTTGTTAATTGAATAGATTTCTATCTTATCAGACGATACTATTGTAATGCGTGTTCAAAAGTTAATACATAAAAGAGGATGTTTTTAAAAATAGGATTTTTTTGAATTTAACTTTTGTTTTTAACACGTTTTGCATTTCTTTGTTTTTTGATATTAAATGCTAATATTGAAAGAACGAAATGAGAGATTTCTATTGTTAGTACAACTAATAGTAGATAGTGATAATCGAACTGAAAAACCGGAAATACTATAGTAATGCCCATATAATTGATGTTGAGGCCAAATGTATCAACATTTCACGTATACCCAAAACATATACCAGATAAATATTCTCTGTCCTAAGAAATATTTCAAGACCGACAATGACTGTTCAAAATCTGTTCTCACCTTAACCGTAAAAAACATTTATTTTATTTTACCCTTGATTCAATGGTAGAGTAGGATGACATATTTGATCACCATGCCATCTGTTATTATTTTACGATTTGTTACAGAGCATGATCTTATTCAACATTCTCCATTCAACGAACGAGCGACTGGTATTTTGATTTGTAATGACCTACTTCAATATAGCAACCAATAAACAAGGATAAGTGTAACCGCTACTTGATTTATTAGCCACTATAATTATAAATATGAAACCAATAGCGACTGTTATTGTGTTTGTGTATGCTGCTATATGGTTTTGAGTGTAGTAGTAAACCTGTTTACGTCACTAGTTTTAGAACAATCTCAGATTTTGACTTGATCAGCTTTCTGCGAATAAGTTTTTGGACAAAGCTATCCAATACTGATACAAACACTTTTATCTTCTTATGATCTTATGAAAACCTTCTACTGCTTAGTAAATCGGGAAAATCTATGAATACGAAGATTTAATCTCTTTAGATTCCGAATATGGGAGTCAAGGCAATCGAATTAGCGAATCACTTTTGAACTTGCACACATGTCATGAAAATGTCATAAACATTTATCCAAGGGTAAATAATTTGATCAGAAACCTCTATTTCTTTGGAGACGGACATTTTGGCCAAATCTTATTTCATCGTAGATTTTGGTGGCGTTTTTGGCGTGGCCACTGGTGTAGAACATCTATCAAGGCCATTAATCGCAAAAATGACAAGAGAAAAGGCGCATAGCGCAAAAATCTAAAGATTTATGGATCTAAAATAGCATGAAATTGTCAAAAAGTCTTACTTAAGGTAATTATTTTGGTATGAGACGGGCTTTAGCAATTATCACATTGGCAATTCTCAACTGCTACTATCAACCTCAATTCTAATACTTTAACTCTAAAACCTTTTACACGTTAGACACTACACCTCGCCGAGCTTTGCGCTTTAGTTGCGTGATAGCGTGTCCTGTATCTTCTTAGCGGCTACATTAATTGTTTGTTTTTGTAAGTTGTGTGTTATGTGAACTATGTGTCGTCCCCTGCTTATCATACATACGTATCATCATCATCATCATCATCATCATCATCATCGTGATTAGTGCATGTTATTTTGTGGATGTAAAAATACATTGCAAGTGAAATACCTACTTGTCTACTTTCAACCTTTCCCGAAGTGTTTATATAAGAGTGGTATTAATAAACGAGATAAAAGATAATCAGAGAATGTCATCCAGACGTACTATATGTCTTTTGTATGCCAGTGTCTAGTAAGCAATTTGATGGTTTTGATATCTCAATGCAATGCAATCCCCTGAAAACGGATACTGTTTTGATGGATATTTCGGTTAGTCGGCGATTGCCTTGAAATTGCTCTGCACTTATCTCAAAATTACCTCGTTCAATATTGTCATTTTGATAATTAGTCGTTTCAATACTCTTTTTAGTCACATTCTTAACCCACCAAGTTGTTCAAGTATACATTTTTAGCTTGACAAATTCTTTGTTTAATACAGACAAGTGTGATAGCACTTGGTACCAACTTCAACAATACAAACACTCGTATTGAGTTTGTTTACTCGTTGTACTCGATTATAAGCTTGCATTGTTCATTTCAACGCATACAACACGCTTGTGTGAGACGCGATAGTGCAATAAAACGGGTTCACGCATTTACCGCCAGAGGTAAGTGTTTCCGTGATATATGCAGCACACTCCAGTCTATTTCAGTCTGATAATTGATGTTTAAGAGGTACTTCCGTGTGTGTGTGTCCACTACTGTTTGTTTCCACATTTCTTTCAATCGTAATTTATCATTTGTCTTTGTTGGGTGTCGATACGTGTGCTGAGAGCATTTTTGTAAGTAGCTGTTGTTACTTTCTTTTTGATAAAATTATTGGATTCGAAGTAGAATAGTTCGTTATGCTTGTTTGGAAAGTATTTTTTCTACTGTCATGAATATTATATTATATTCTACACTTTGTTTGGAACATCATGTTAAAACAATCTCAACTCAACTCATCATTTTTCTTGACCTTACCTAACTTAAGGTTTATTTATTCTTTTATTAGAATCTGAAGTATCATTACCCAAAGTTAATTTCATAATTTCATGTCTAATATCATAACGGAATGTTCCCATTGTACACGAGCTCATGCGACAAAGGAATTTATTATCTTAACTTAATTAATGGGTTTAAGCAAGGAAAGGAAATCTCTTAATTGTATTGGTTCAAGATGCGCGTTATTAGCACCAATTTTAGATCGTCCATGTGTTACACGAGCCTCCATATATTGCGCACACAAGTCACAAACGTAATTATTGTCAAACTGTCATTATACACGAGGATTGACCTTTTTGAACTTTCACAAATAGATGTGCTGGCCTTTTGATGATAAAATTCCTAAACTCCTCAAAAGTATCAAAGAAATAAATCAATGAAAAAACACTCGAGGTCACGGTGAGACACTGAAGTTGAATTTTAAAATCTTGGTTAAATTGAAAATGTCATAATATGCTGTTTTTTTTATTCTCAAAAGCATGGTACACTTTAGAATGAACCAATCTGATTTTTGATGATGTAATTTCCAACCAATCAATTAAACTTTTTTGATAATCATTAAGTGATCTGTAAAATGATTTTCCTTATATTGGGTTGCGTGTTTAACCCCTTTTGAGAGGTATCAAGTGTATTGACGATGTTCCTAACTGAGTTTGCAATACGCACCAATGAATCATTTATTTGAACCTAGTCCTCATTTCCGGTTGACCGACTGAGCAGTGCAGATGCTATGTTTTGCCCGTTGTATTTCTCTTGACTAAACTGTGGATGAACATTGATTCACTTCTTTATCCCTTTCGTTTATTAATTTTTCTATGATTTGTAACATGTCCTGAGTTCAAATGTAATCGTTTGTCATCTTTTTGAAAATATTTCGTTGATCATTGGTGCTAAAACCGCGCAGCTTAAACCAACACAATTAAGCGATTTCCTTTCCTAGCTTAAACCCTTTAATTAAGTTAAGGTAATAACATTTCTTTGTCGTACTACTAAAATAAAAAATGATAGTGTAACTGTTAATGTGTAATATAATGTGATGTAATGAAATGTAATGCAATGTAATGTATTTTGTAACTGTTAATGCCTACATCTTTCTAACACTTTTTTTGTTTTGTTTTAGGTCTCTGAAATTGGTAAAACATTCGAAAATACAACGAGTACAAGCAACAGTAGCGACAGCAACAAAACTTCATCTTCAACTCAAAACGGGTCGTCCGTGAAAATAGATATTCGCACGCCCCAAACCGAGCGAAAATTTGATATGGTAACCCGAGTAAGCAACGATAAATCGTCAGGTAACTTATTGCAACTAAAACATGGTTTGTATATGAAACAAAACAGTAACGATAGCAACGATGCTCCTCTCGATATCAATGCAAATATTGTATACGAGAATGAGCCAAAGCTGAGAATCAGCAAGTCAAACCACAACTACGAAAACATCAATTACGAGACGGTACACGGAAGAAGTATTGTAACCAATGGTGACCCAACAAAACATGGTAGCCATATCAAAGACGTTGATACTGATTCTAAATTGAGCTCGAGCAAATCGTTTGGTAAGGGTTCAAATAATAAATTTACAGAAAATAATAAAGACACCAATAAGAATGGATTGGAAGTCAAAGACCAATATGGTCCGCCGAGTCGGGCTGAAAACTCATTTGAGGTAAATCGTTTTGAGTGCGATACGCGGTCTTCTTCAAAAACTGCAAATAGTAAAGGGAATGGTAGAATTGACTATAATATAGTTATTGAAAATCAACCAAACAGACCAAATGAAACTTACAATAATACGTCTTCTGATAATGAAAAAGTAATCAATAGTCCACCGACTCCAAGGAGGACTAGGAAAACAAAGATTGAAAGTAATGAACAGTTAAGTGAAAAGAATAATCCTTTGTGTACGACAAATAACAAAGACAACGACAAAACATACATCTGTCAACAGAATCTCAAGAACCAAAATTGTGAATTCATAAAAAATAATCTTAAAGATGAAAAACCAAAAAAGATAAATAACATTGACACATCGATTAAAACGAACTATGGGAATAATTACAATAACTGCGATGTAAGTCAAGTGACGAGTCCCAAGGGACTTCGTAAAGATTATGATAATAACAGCAATCTTAATAATAGTAGTACTGACAGGAACTTTTCGGTTAAACCGAGTAATGTTTCCCAAATTTCAACCAATCATAGAACTTTAAATAATTGTAATGGAGAAATTAAAACACACAATAAGAATACGCCAAATGACTCATCATATACTACTGAAAGGTATAAAAACGAAAATTTAATACATGAAAAAAAAAATGGCCATCATACTACTTTGAATAATAGTAACGAACTGTCCAAAACTTCACGTGGTGTCCGTAATTGCGAAAAAAATCCGGACGATAAACAGACAAACTCTAATAATGGAGAGGTTTATACGCGGACACAGAGTCACACGCATGTCCGAAGTGTTGATGAAAATACGGACACTCCTGAAACATACGCGCGTGTCCGCTCACGCAGTAGAAATAATAGTACCGGTAATAACCCAGAAAAATCGGACACTTATTCAAACATTCGAAGTCCACAACGGGATCGAAGTATTGATAACAATCCAGAAACGTCCAGCAGTTCTGAAGTTTACACGAGAGCTCGTCCGCGGAGCCGCACCAGCAGTATTGGCTCTGAAAATAATTCGAACACGTTGACACGTACGAGAAGTCGGACGCGTAATAGGAGTAAGGACAATAATCCGGACAATAATCCGGACGTTTATACACGTGCGCGTAGTCGGACAAGGGATCAAAGTATTGATAGCAACTCTGAAAACTCTGAAATCTACACGCGACCTCCGCGCACTCGCAGTCGCACAAGTAGCATCGGAAGTAATTCTGAAAATTCCGACACGTTGACGAGAACAAACTCCTCCCGTCAAAGAGAAAGAAGTGCTAATAACAACTCTGAAATCTCTGAAACGTACACTAGAGTGCGCACGCGAAGTCGTAATAGTAGTGTCGGAAGTAATCCCGATAGTAATTCGGATACACTGACGCGAAATCGTAGCCGTCAACGAGACCGAATTGCGAATGATAATACCAACAATTCTGAAATATATTCTCGCCCTCAGAGTCGTTCTCGTGGACGCAGTATCGATAAAAACGAGAATGCTGAAACGTATACGAGACCACGACCTCGTTCTCGTGCATCAAGCGTTGAAAGTAACTCCTCGGAAGTCGAACAACCATCGTATACAAGAACTCGGAGTCGTACTCGTGACCGTAGTTCCGATAACAGCTCGGAAACAGCAAAAACTTACTCCCGAACTCGAAGTATTTCTCGTGGGAACAGTTTTGAAAAAAATCAAGATAATGACTCGTACAACAGCTTGACACGATCTCGAAGTCGCACCCATGACAGAACCATCAATAGTAATTTTGAAAATTCTGAAGCCTACAAACGGATCAAGGAGCTTGCTCGTCAACGAATTGCGAGTAGAAGTCGTAATAACAACATTAACCACGAGAATTCTGATAAGTCGGAAATCGTACCGAGACCTTGGAACCGAAGTTTTGACGATGACGTCAACAATAGTAACAACTCGTCTGAATCTGAATCGTACACTCGCTCCTCAAATCGAAATCTCCCGAACAGAAACAGCATTTCAGACAGCACAATTTCGGACAGCACCATGTCTGATTGTACAATTTCGGACAGCGAGCGAAGCGTGGACGATAAAGACGACGAACAAGTGTACCGGCGCCGAAGTCGAAGAAACAGTCTAGATGAGGATGGGCCACGTATGCGTCGTTACCGTAGCAACGATAGTGGTGCAAGCAGTCCGGCGCCGCTGCGCCGCCGCGATGGGAAACGTGAGAGCAGCCGGAGTAGTAACCCAGCTCGAAATGAACATTATCAAAAGAATGATCCAATGCTTCATAACCGAAATAGTAGTAGTATTGAAAGTCTTACTTCATTACAAAGTAATGGTTCCTTAGATATAGATAACAACAGTAACCACAGTAACCAGTATAATAATGTAGATTATAGTAATAATGATAAAATGGACATCGATGATACCAATAACATTAGTAAGAGAAAAACGTCGATACAAAAATCTAGTTCAGACACAAATTTAGATGATTGTGAATGTGGTACGACTGGAACTGGATCAAAACTGCGTCGAAATAATAGTAAAAGTGGTCAAAACAGTCATCGTTCCAGCTTGACTGATCTCACGAGCTCTGCTAAACAAAATGGTGGTAAAAACAATAGTAATGAAGAGCCCACGTCACCAATAACACGTAACAAATCCAAATCAGATCCTTCTTTACACTGCAGTCCTTATTACTATGATTGGAGTAATGGCAATGACGAGGGTTCTTCTCAAACCGAGACTCAAAACCAAAACGGCGACTCGACGGTTGTTACACGACGGCGCAATGCAACGACTTCAAAAGACGACTCAAAGCGCCGACATCATTCGACGGGTCACAGTCCCGATATTACGGTTCTGTTACAACATCTTATCTGTGATATCGAAGAAGAAGAAGTGATGAGTAGTTCTGAAGATCAAGATGACGCGAAGAAAGTTGACGAGGATTATAAGCTTCAACAACTGGAAGCGTTCAATCGTAATTTGAACGAGTTGATCACTGCTTCTGCAGATGAACTGAATACGTTTGGTATTGACTTACCGAACAAACCGATGCGAAGAACGCTTAGTGAAGACGATATAGGGTTGAAGCTTTTAAGGATGCAGAGGCTAAAAAGAAAGGTAAGAAAGTCTGGGGATTGCTTCAGGATAAGGCGACAAAATATCTTTATTGCCAATAATGTCCTACCTAGGTTCTAAGCGTTTTACGCTACGAGTTCATCTTTTTCATTTTCATAGTTCAATATTCTGAATTTTGTTGTGTTCACTTAAAACTTTCATCATGAGTTTTAAATTTTTTTTTTTTGGAAATTATATATTGTTTCATTAAAAGAAATTAACATACATAGTGAGAAAATAAAAAGAAAGAAAGAAGAAAATGAATTTTACAAAAGAACTGGGAAAAAGTTATAAAATTTTAAATATAAAAAAAGAAGTGAGTTATAAAATGATGTCAATTTTGAACCAATCAAATGGCAAATTTACTTATAATTTGAAGACCATCCCTTAGGCAATAACGGTTCTGTACAACTGCTTTATCAAAATACAAAATACCTCCTAACAAAATGTACTAGACCAAAATATTCTAGTTTGGTCATCATTACTACTCCTTACTACAACTTACTTCTCTCGGGTATTTCAAAAGTTGATTACAAACTAGTGGAAAAGGGGGAGGAGAAATCCCATTACGTTGATTACTCTATTTATTTGTTTATTTGAACTAATCTGACTAATATCTTGATCAAATTAAAATGAAAACGTCAAGCATGCTAGTTGCTTAAACCTATAGATATTTCTGTTCCTAACGATGTTATTAAAGCACCTAAAACTGTATTCGGATAATCGTTAATCAATAATAGATACTGTTGACAAAACAATGCCTTTGGAAAGACTAAACAAAATTTGATTTTACTGATGTATTTTTTTCTTAAATGTTTTTGGATATATTTAATTTTCTTTTCCTGTGAAGAAATAATTGGCTTATTTCTTGGTTGTTTTCGTCACTGAAAAATGAATTGAAATATTTTTGAAACAATTAAAAAGAAAATACATCAATAAATTATATTTATTTTTTTGCGTTTAAAAACACATTTAATTTGTTGCAGCTTTCTTTTACGCATTAGATTTATAGTACATTTTGAAATATTAAGATTTTTAACTCAAAAGGTTATGAGTTATGAAATTTTGATCCAACTTGGCTTATACAATCATTTTACATATTTTTTTGTTTTGTTATTTCTCCATCCGTATAATCATCCAGTGTAACGGTACATCTCATTACAATCCCTTTAAACCCTTTATCAAACTTAACACGATTTGAATGACTCGCATACCATTCCATGATATATTGATATTGTAAATGTTCTATTTCTGAAATTCAATTAAGAAATCACCTCTTCTATCGTACGTTTTTTCAAACTAATAAACTTGTTAACTCGATAAAAAGGTTATCTCTGGTATTGGAATTTAATAACATCGAGTTATTTTTTACATATGTATATTAAAAACGTTTATAATCTAATCAAATTCTAATAAGGGTCATACAGCCTGTGTTATAAATCAAAACCTACTAAATGATTGTTTTTCTTAAATAAATCATTTTATTAGTATTGGTTCATTTTTCTCAACCCTTCGACCCCCAAAATATTAAGATAAATATGTCTGTAACACAGTATACCCAGCAGCTGTCAGAATCCAGTAAATTTATAGACTTCAGATTATATTAGTCTATAAATCTTGCAAATAATTGTTTGTTTTGATAGTATTGATGGCTTTATCTTGTTCAAACAAATGTAGACGGAACCAAAACAGTGTCCGTTTATTATTTTGAGATAGGTGTGTCCGAAATTTGTTCGTATTAAATGCGAAATTGGATTTCGTGTGTTGGTCAATCAAAAAACACGTTCTCCACTTACTTCATTCCTTTTACGATCTCACATAACCTGCTTAAAATAAAAAATCAACCTGATCTGTCAAGACTCGCATGATTACCAATGCTCTTGCTGAATATTTATATACAGTGGAGTTGTGAATATCCCAATTCGTTATGTTCAAAATATGCTACTAGGCGACATTGCCTCAACATAGAGCATAATAAAATTGTAAAACTCTGTAAGAGATTTCTTCATAATAAAATGGCGTTATTGGCTTCAACTCGATGTTTTAACCACTGATCTCGAAATGATAATGAATTTATAATTATTTCAAGATCAGTGGTTTTAAGACTGACTTATTAGAGGGTTCCCAATTTCAACTAAAGTAATGATCCTCATCCCGACAATGCGAATTTAAATTAATTAATGTGTTGATTAATTGATATCTTAACCAATATGTTTTATTTTCTACCCTCTATATATAAAATGGCTACGTAATTCACCTCAGTGCAGCTGAGCCATGGCTGAGCGAATGCATCAGTAAGTCACAAACAACCACAGTTCTTTGAGTCTCAATTGATAACCAAGGTCATGTCATCTGCTGACCTTTTAGGTAACTTAATTTAATTGAAGTTAGGTAGGAAGGCTGGGAATATCAAACTAATCATTAAAAGAAGGATTTGGGGATGGTCTTTGGGGAGGGGTAGTTATAGGCAAATATCCTTGCAATAATAAACAGTGATCGTAATGTTTTACTGTATATTTAGAATTCACAGTGATATTGTCTAGTATATAAATATAATACTCAAGTTTCAAATGATTATATACGGCTTCCGAAATAGTATTTTTTTGCTGGTAGTTTGTCAAAAACAACTGCTTCAAACGCTTCAAAAACACCTTTTGAATTTTTTCTGGATTTAAGTCCTCGTCATAACCGTCCTTTATCAATGTATAATTTTGTTTATTTTTTGACTCTCAACCCAAGTGGGATCACTTTCATGATTGTCAATTTATCAAACTGCACAGACTTGAATAAAGGTTGAATTCATGTGAAGCTTTCCTGAAGGAAACATAATAACTTGAATTAGCCATTTCCTGCAGAACGTATCTTTGGTAAAGCTTTACCTTCTAAATACGAAGCATCCCCTCTTACTGAAATGCCAATACTCTTTTCTACTATAAGCATGATGTATAGAATTAATCTAATCTGCGTACATGCTTCCGTGTAATCTTATATCAAACACCTTACTCATCATGAAATTACCTTGGTTCTGCCTATCACGCCATCCAACATGTCAATCTTGGGATCGATAATCTTTCTGTTCGTCGACATAACTTCTCCTCCCCAATGTAACCGCTATGTCTCCGCCATGTTGTCATGTTTATCACCCTTGCAATTTGTTAGGGACGTCCTTGTTTTTCTTTTCTTTTCTTATCAGCTCTCATGTAGTGACACCTGAGTTCTCAAATAGTTGTTTTGCGTTATGTTGTTATGTTGTTATGGGTGGTTGTCAGAAGAAAAAGCGAGACCTTGACACGGCAATCTTAACCTGTTTTTTTTTTAATCCGGATCGTGCTTGTGTATTTTCGACATTTAAATATGATAGATTTTCGTTCTGGAAATTTCTGATATTAAGGAAATCCAAGCTGGAGACGGGAATCTAAATTATAAAAACAATAAAAAAAATATACATAAAAAATGATTCCAGATAGCCTTTTTGATGCGCATTATGTTGATCCTGCAAAGGCAACAATATTTAATGAAGAAAAATAAGAAAATGTGCCATAAAAAGGGAACTTCATACATCGTTATGACAATTATTAATCTGCTTTTTATCAATCATTTCTGATTTATAATGTAACATCAATTATAAGTTGGAACTACATAATTTGGTCGCCTAGTTTCATTCTGTCAACCTTTGTAAATGGCATATTCTTCTTCTCTAATGGCAGCTAAAGATGAATTATATGAACAAAAGATGTTTAATGTGACCTATGTGAACGAATTGTTGGTATTTGGAAGAATGCCCTGATCAGCCTCAACTTAAATCCCTTTCCACTCTAATGGATCATTTTCAAGAGCATTTAAGCGATCCGCCAGATTAAGGATGAGATTTAACCGTGAAGGTTACGAAAATAACAATAAAAGGGAAGGGAAGTTGAAGATTCTAATGAATCAGATTTGGTAATCCAATTCGCTGTTATGTAAGTGTCTTTGGGGTGAAGTACGTTTAGGTCATTAATTCACTCATATTAACTAATGTACCGAGAAGAACATCCAAATCTACTCCTTCTCTTCCCAAGACTCATACTCTGCCTGATCTACAGCACCATTGGGGTATCGCGGCCACAAGCAGCTTTTACCAGATAAAAAGATCCTGATATTATTATCATAATAATAATTATCCGATTGTTTATTTATTTTTTTTTATTTATTCATTCATTTTCTTTTTATCTATTTGTTTATTTGTTATTTTTTCAATTTTGTGTATATCACTATATTTGTTTTTTTATAGTCGCGAATTTTTTAATTGCCATTCACTCCACAATTTATATTTTTTCTAAAGACCAATCTACCCTTTTCTTTTTAGAACAACTGTGGAGAGATGCAACTCACAAGAAAACGTAAGTGATTGACTTTATTGACTTTTGGTTTTAATGGTACAATACAAATCTTTTGTAAATCGAGGTAACAAATTGTAAATCAGAGAAAAGCAATAATCAAATACTCAAGCCATATTTCACAATAGGCCCTTATTCTTAAGGATTATAAGTTAGTTTACCCTAGAAATGCTATATAACAAAACAAAACAAAATTTCGTCGAAAGAGCTCGTAAAAATGTTACAAGAGAAAAGAAGATTTTGAAGAAATGGGAGGCCAAGAAATTTCAAAATCATCAAATTTCATATCATTCATCATCTCTTTTTAAGGTTATTGAAAAATATCTTTTTCTCATATATCCAAGCTCTGAGGTTTATAACAAATATTTGAAATCTCTACCTCCATTATTGTCTCTACTCTAGAATGTCATTAAAATTTCGCGGGAAATAAAAACCGCAAAACCGCGAAATTATTTCCCGATTATGTTTAATGATGTTAACATGAGTTTGTTGCGGTCCAACTACTTCCCTTTCTTTATCACCATGTGTCGTTTAACCGGAAGTTGTTTGTTTGTTCGTGCGTTGGACAGGACATTCTCTAAACAAGTTCGATTCTCTGCTCATAGGAGTAGAACCTGTCAATTTCGCGAGCAATGTTCGTCGCTCGGTGTTGGAGTTTAGAAGGAGTGGATTTTATCGTGCTTTGATAATTCAATTTTGACGTCAGAAAAAATGGTTATAGGTTTTGGCTTTGTATTTGGAAACGATTCGGCTACAAATCCTACTCAGTGGTTTCATTTGGTACATTTTTATTGTCCTCGAAATATGTCAGTGTAAGCATCTTCTTCAACCACAGTGAAAGAATGACTATTAGAGTTCGATGATAAAAAGCATATTTCAATCTAGAAATTTCAGTACACGCTTATTTTACTACTATTTTCAGGGAATAAATTTTTACGAAACTTTAACTGTTTTTTTCTCCCTTTTTCTCTCTTTTTGAGCTTTTTCAGCTTTTTCGAGGCTTTAAATTTGCGCAAATTTGCGAAATTAAATTCCGCGAAATTCGCTAATTTTGGCCTTCTTCTCGCAAAACTTTTGTCCATTAATGCATCTATTGTTAAGCTAACTTCCCCTCACCATCATTTCCATAGTGGATTACTAAGCATCTTTACAGTTTGTAGCATCATAACAACTAATTGTCGATCTCTACCTGGGGAGACTTATCCAAGCTTTCGGGTTTCTATTACAATACCCCCATTCTTTCAATACAGTTAGGGGGTTGTCTCAAAAGAATAGTCGAATTAGCCTTATTCCTTTAAGCCGATGAATCGTTATGAAATGGAAAGTTGTGTAAGGAGGATGAACTCGACCTAGCGCTATGAGATGATCTGGTATTGAGTCGATTAACTCAAACAGGTATTAATGCATTTAGAAGGATCGCTTAATTGAAATATGCTGTTTTTAACTGTTTACGCGTTTTGTCTAAATGCCTTGTCTGTTTTTATTTCTTATTTCAATAATATTTGCATTGTTTAGCGGAAGTGTTGATTCTTTACAAACATGCCCCTTTCAGATTGTGGAAGCGCTTTCTTTCGAGTTTTTTCCTGTTTTTACTGATGTGTTTTAAGTTTGGTGCTTAATTTAGAGCTTGATGATGAATTACCGGCTAGGATGAAAGGTAGTGGTCTTGAATTTAAACTCTTGTTGAACTAAACTGTTGTTGCTGCTTGTGAAAGATTCTTTCTACGTTTTAAAGACGAAGGTGTGGTTAGTGTTACAGTTAAAGGTCACTTTATAGCTTTACCACAGGCCCGAAATTATTTTTTCCTTATCATTTGGACATATTTTATCGGATAGTAATATTTTCTGTTGGACTTACACTTATTTTTAAACGTTTTTGCGTCAGACATTATGACATGCAGGTGCTTATGTCCCTCATGTACGTAGTGAGACGGTTATTTCAGATGTGTAATTTGAACTTGAAATAACTTTTAGTAAGTTTTTACTGCTATACAGTTTCTCCTTTCTTGAAATACGCTTTTACTAGAATATCCTTGGATCTAAAGATCCTGAGTCAATAACCCAGTCAGACCCAACTCGTGAAAAGTAAAACGGTGAAAAAAAAAATTCTCTACTCAGTGAGATTAAGAAAATATACATTTTCAGTTTCACCTGGTGAAAATTAAGATAAAAAAAAATTAATTATCAACATGAACTTAGTGATTTTTGTTTTCAAATTTTTGACCCGGCGAAAATCTCCAAAAACATTTTTAACCCGGTCGGCTCATGACTCTGAAGATCACAATTATCAGATTTTAAAGATCTGAATAATAATGCTTGATAGAAAGTTTCCATAGCCCATTTCTTTATCAGTCACTAAAATACTATTGACTCAGCTTTCATGCTGATATTTATTGTTTCTAGACATTGACATTGACCATCTTAGGACTTTGATTTGTCTAATAACTTATTCGTTGTTTTGCTCATACTTTGATCCCCACCCCTTTTAGTATCTCTGTCCCGCCTTTTGTAAAAACCCAATTATGTTCTATCCTCTTCCATGGAAAAAAATTCAAAAAATTGGTATTTTGATAGCTAACTGTTCAACTATCCCATAAATGCGCCATTACTAACATGCAGTAGCCATGACGTAATTTCAATGCAATGCCGTCCAATCAAAAGAAATATAAGTACCCCGATGTGAACATTTAGTAGGTGACCTCGACATGACATCAGCATTTTTTTGAATTGATATATTAAATTTGCTATAAGTAGACATTGTTTTAATTTCAAAAATGGTACCCAACAGTTTGTTTATAAAAAAAGGAATTCCATTTTTCAGTTTTATTTTATACTGAAAATGACCTCATATATGGACAAATACGTTCACATGGCCAAAATATTTTAGATTTTTATGACGTCACGTATTTGTTGTCCTTCCGTTGCGCCATGGGAAAGTTGTTAATGATGTCACATCGAAATGTGATATGAATTCACTTCTACCGTCCTTAGATGTCTGCAGAAAGTCAAAAGGGGTGTGGATTACAATTCGGATTTTTTCTAAAAACAGGAGTTTCTTTTTTGATTGATTTTATAGGGGAGGATTATGAGAAATAGATTATAATGGACACCTTGAGCACCTTCCACTACCATAAATCCTTATAATATCTGACAGGGTGGACTAACCTGATTTGTATTCTTAACTCCATTACATTATGAACATGGGAGATGATTTTTGCCTCTGACAAACGATCTGATCTGATAAGGCTGTAACTAACAATGCCTATCAATGCATCCGGACCTTCAGATTAAACCCGACGAACGACAGATTCTGCGTGAGCTTTGAGTTACTATCATGACCATTCGCCGGAAGTTATTTTTGATTCGCCAGAGGACTGAGGCTGAAATGCCTCCCTTTGCTCGTAGAAAAACGAGAATTTGCTGTTGCTAACTTAAGAAGATTTTACAAAATCTAAGTGCATCTATATACAGTTCAAACAACTCTAAACTTCCAGTTCCAGCCCTATCTGCTTTTCCTTGCTCTGCTTGACCAATCTACCTATTCATAAAAGGTAACGTCTGATTATTTCTTTTTTAGCATCTGTAATATGGGCCGTCGTAAAAAAGATGGAAGTTTCGCTGGTCATCCAAAAGGATTATGGGGTAAGTAACTTTATTTATTCTCCTCCTCAACCCCCCTTCTTCAATACACGCTTTCCAAAACGATCGTTTACGCCAAATTACGAAGCCCTAGAACATTTTTGGTAACCTAATTTCCGTTTATGGCATTAAAACTTAATTATTACCAAACACTCGATAAAGGGGGTGGATTTCTTTTCCATAATTCAGTCTTACATTATGTTGATTAATCCCCTAGAAGCATACCTATCATTTCCTTTTATAGATTCGCTCATATCCCACTTTAACATTCCTCCTTGTCCCTTACTTAATCGTGGGCTGTCCTTAATTCCAGTAAACCAGATTAAAATCACAAATATTTCCCTCTTACCAAGAAAAGCTCGAAGAAATCCGGAAGGTTCTAATAAATTTCAAGCTCTTTAGAGACCAATAAGAAGGTATTGCGAGTGAAAAGGGTTGGGAAACATCATTTTATACTATATCG
Source organism: Nanomia bijuga (assembly GCA_032273505.1). Classification (NCBI taxonomy): domain Eukaryota; kingdom Metazoa; phylum Cnidaria; class Hydrozoa; order Siphonophorae; family Agalmatidae; genus Nanomia; species Nanomia bijuga. Next base: position 20,174 of record JAUKPT010000011.1, on the reverse strand, counting down.
ATAGGAATGCAGTTAGGACGCGCAAAGGTAGCTTAAAAAAAGAAGATAAGCCTTTAATTGTCTTTGAGTTCTATATTTTAGGCTTATTATCAATAATATGCAATCGTTAGTCCTGTTTTGGTGATTTATTGTTTTTAAGCCCATAGTTATTAGTTCGATTGAAATTAAATCATACTTAAGTTTTATTGGGCCAATAGGAAAACTAGCAAGCCTTCAGATTTAACCCAATGGCGAATTGCACTTCAGCTGTGAGTAACTTTCGCCGATTAAAATGCCTTGCTTCGCTCGTAACGAAAATTCGCCCATCATTAAGGAAAACACTTCTACTGTTCATAAAAAAATCTGATTTCCTAGTTCTAGGGTCATCTATATGACATATCTGTAATTACAGTCATACGATGTCTCTCCAATTAAATCTTCTTATTTTCTTGGCGACATACAAACTCAGATATAAATGCGAATCCCCTTATTTGCTTGTCTCGAGTCTACTTGTCTGATTTCAACCCTGCGACAAAATTATTATCTTCCCCCGTAATCTTTCTCGTTCTGATACCAAAAGATAACGCACCCAGTCTGGAACATTGATAAATTGATTATTCTTAATCTTTATCTCTGCTACAATCTTTTAATATCCTCCATTATGTAGTCAGAGTTAATCCAAACAGTCTTTTAAGAATAGTAAGAATACATTATTGCACAGTTTTAATTGTCTCAACATTGGAATTTGTCTTTTTTTCTATTGATGAAAGATAAAGATATTTGGCAGTAGAGTCAAGAAAAGTTTGTTTTTATGTTATTAACGGATCTGTTTGTGGCAATAGATTAGACCTCCAGTACCTTTTGCATTCCTGTGACCATTATTTCCCCTTTACCCTCATGTTAAGAGGCATTAGATTAGAAAAGTCAAATATGAACACAGTCTGAGTGTGAGGAGACACTTTCTGCATAACACGCATTACTCTGATACCGCAGAAATGAAATATACATCTAACAACGTAAATTTTCAATTCAACAATCTAATAAGTAAGATTTACTCTGAATGCATCTTAGCAGTGGTTTATATAAATGTTGCAGACGCGGCTACAGATTATGTCTTTCGGTAGATCTCACCCTTTTGTCGACTATTTTATCAAAACAAGTTTTATTTACCATGTAAATGAAACGTGAAGTAGGGTAAATGTCCCATTTTTGATTGCTTAAACCCCCACTTAAACTCTAAAAAGACCCGCAGCCGGAGAAGCCCTTTTAAACTCGACAGTAAAGGGAGAAAAAGCTTTAAAAAGCCCAAACGCAGTCATGTTTAAATTAATTCAGCAATGATATTTACCCTTGCTCTGATATTTTTGTTACTTTTTATCTCCATTGATTTTACCCCCACTTTCCCACTGACAGCCTTTCCGGTTATCCATATACAGTCAACTTTCTCAAGATTTAAAAGTTGTATACAACATCATCGTTCACTCTTGATTTTTCTATTTTTATTTTCTTATTTCTAACTACAAATTCAAATGGGTGTTTTTATTTCATTATCAGGAACCAGAAATCATAAAGATTGAAGACTTCAACGTCAGGAGAGTGAATACATATAAAGATGTTGAAGAGTTAGCGATTGATACTTACATGGTATGTACTTACATAAATAGTGGTTCTTCTAAGTCATGAACATTATTTTAAACAGCATGTTCGGGGAGATGACAGATATATACGCCAGATCAATATGTTTCCATTCGTCAAAGATAAAACTGTCTCCTATCAAAATCTTTTATAACATTTCAAAGATGGGTATACTCTGAGAAAATGCTCTTGGAAATGCCCTTGCCTCCTAGTTGTGGACCTAAGAATGTTGCTTTAACTATTCATTTTCCTAACCTAGCCTTTTCCTTTTTAGAAACACCTTCAACTTCTTGATAAGCAACATTTGGATCTCGATACATACGACATTAAATATCTGCAGATGTCTGAACATAAAGTACCTATTGGTAAGTGACTGGCTCTTAGGACGGGGGAGGGTGAAAAGGATGGAAAATATCTGAATTTCGGAAAAAAAAATTAAAAATGTTGAATAGTGGAAAACCTATTTATTTTGAAGTCAAAAAAAAAGAGAATATATTCGTAAATAATACAAATAATATCGGAATACCGGAAGGAAAAGGCAAATATCAGAATATTGGGAACCTATAACCCCCGCTTCTTTTTTCTTTAAACATTATCTGTTTTCATTCTTCATAGTTCTTGTAAATCATTTGTAGGAGCACACCTTGTAATGGACGAATCCTTCTCCGTACATGCCGTTCTTAAAAAGAACATTCCCTTTTCCTACATCCGTGACTTTCTTTCTTTGTGATATAATTGCCCAAATATTTCAACTAACCATAATTGGTAGAAAGAAAAATTGGCCTAATTGTCTAACCTCAGAAATCCATGTTCTACATACACCCAAACGGGTTTGTTGTTAAGATACGTTTAGGAATGTTAACAGCGACACAATGACTGTCCTAAGACAGCGTTGATTGCCAACTCTTTAATGGTCACGTCTAAACTGAGTTGATGAATCACGTTTTGTTGGTTTGTCGAGATGGCATTGGGTACATGGCATCTGGCAACTTCTAATCACAGACTAATAAACTAACAGTTCAGTAGTCCGTAGTTTAATATAAAGATATCGTCATTCGACTACTATTACGCGAGTTTCAGAACCAAAAACAATATCTTGAGTGTCCCGTCATTAAATCATTTTGTCGTACGTTTTTGAACATTACTATGATGGCCTAGTATATACAATGTCCTTATATGTCTTGACTTGTCATTTTAACCTACACATCTATTCTGGGTCAAGCTATGTCATCTGGATAGAACTGGGTAGTCTGTTGGTATGTGACATAAAATTGAATGAGGCTTTAGTGGTTCTGCCAATCAGCTCGATAAGACCTTGGCAAGTTTATCTTACTATACAAAGCAAGCTGGATGATAAACATTAACTGCAAAGTACATCTCATCATAAATGCATGTTTTATGTTATTATACGTGGCGCGAAATAAAGGAAATGATCGTCAATAATGGCGATCTGTTTTTGTCCTTCTCAGAAAATCTCATTTCTCACGCGGCTCACCAAAAGTTTATGAAATAAGTTTCCTGAGTTTGCCTTCTTCCCATAATTTTTAATAGTTACACTTTACAATCGGGTTGGTTGTTACGGTGCACTATGATTCTGTTTCCTAAATTGTTCTCTTAACATCAACAGTCTATCTAGCTCTGTTCTGTTGCAGTTCATAATACGCTGTCGACAACTTTGCAAGGCTTTCTGACGTCGGGTGGCCTGATATTCTTGATAAAAGCATATACATACTATGTTATTTGTCAAATCTAGCAAGGTTTGTCAGGTCAATTTCTGTCATCTGGAAACGACAGGGAAGTATCCTACTGTCACTTGTCAGAATACAAAACTAAGGTCTTTTAAGGGTTTGCCAAGTATGCCCCTTATTACTTCTCCGGGGGGGGGGGGGGGTTATATAATACCATAGGATAGAAGGTCTGTTTGCTCAAATGCGAAATGCAATGCGCGAACGATGGATGTATGTTTTAAAGAAGAGACACCTTTTCCTCTGAGCTATATACTACATGATTAACCTGCTTGGATGTGCGCCATTACCTTCCTTAATGTTACGTTTTGGAATGTTTGTACCGTTCCTATCATCTTGTCTTAAAACTCAAAACAAAGATCTTAATTGTCATGGCTCTACTAATTACCACGTCTAAAATGAAGCCTGATAAGAAACGAGCTGGTGAATATGACATAGACGTTGTCTGCTCGACTGATTGTTCTCTCATCTTTTCCAAAATTATTTAATTTGATTAGTGCATAATTGGCAGTATTTAACACTAATTACATTGGAATGTATTTTGCAATCTGATAACAGAATCGAGGTTATCATATGTGCGAGTGTTTGATATTATACCCACAAAGCCTTTCGTGATATTGACCATGATAAACGTTCATCATCGCGTTAAAGAGAAGTTGATTAAGAGATTAAGGGGTTGTTGTAAACAAATCTCGAACTTTTGAGAGAAAGATATTATGATATGTAATCAGATGTTCAGTGATCTCAAAAGTTTTTAGATTATTGATTGGTTTAATATTACATCATGAAGAATCTGATTTTTTCATTTAAAAATGTCCCAATTTGATTTTTTACTATTGTCAAAAATGATTGTATAATTTATAAATGAACAACCAGAATCTTGATGATGTTATATTCAACCAATCAAAAGCCTGAATTAAATATTAGATAACTTTCGAGATGACTCTAAGCAGACATATCCTTATCAAGCAAGGTTGAGGTTAAAGTTTTGCACAAATGATGAATCCGATGAATCATGCCTTATCAAGGCATTAACTAAAGTCGATGTTTTGTTAGATGCTAACTAGATACCCATTTTTTCCCATGACATTGTTTTAACTTAGAGACTCACAGTCTCAAGATTAGTCATCAATCGTTGTTTTTAGTCTTTAAGTATCACATATTGTACTTGTGAGAGATTTTTAATCAAGTGTACATCAGATGGGTAATAATAAATGCTATCATGATATCACCTCTTTTTCATAAACTTGAAGACATAATGACAGCCCCTAAACATAAATGTACATATATATCATTCTGACCGTCCTTTTCCAGTCTCTGAGAAATCATTAAAGGAAATCGGTATGCATTTCATAGAACCTCAATATTCTAATATTGTCGGTAATCTATTGTTATTATGGATCATATTAACATGGAAGATGTATAACATATCATAGCACCCTAACCTTTCTCCCTCTATAGTAGTTTATTTGAGAATAATTGTTTTTTTCATTCTCAACCCCATTTCTTTTCTATCCATTACTGTCAGAGAATCTATTTCAAATTGGTCTAGATTTGGTCTTTGATTCAGTTTCTTTTGATGTGGAGTGTCTTCAGTGTCTTTACGAAGACACTCATTTTATGAGAGCATTTTTTGGTAGGTTTTCATTATTTAAGACTAAGTTAGCCTTTAAGAAGAGGACGAACACTTTGGAAAATAGGTGTTCCAGTTTTTGAACTTTTAAATTTTCCCACAGCTTTGAGTTAAAAATATCATTTTTAAAGAAACGCAGAAATTGGGCCTTTTAAGTGATTTATTCAAATATTCTTCTTTTCCAGAGAAAATAAATATTAACTTTTCTTATCATATTCTTTCTCTTTCTTAGGTTCTCCGTTCGACCTTTCAATCGTGAAAATAGAAGATAATTTCTTACCATGTCGACTATGCATGAAAGGTATGGTACATTTTGATTGTTTTATTCTGATATATCTGATTCAAAATTAAATTGCGTACATTATTTTCTTATTCAGCGCAAGAAGATTAAACGCAGATTGTACATTTTATGTTTCTTTTTTTAGCCAAAGAATCATGGAGTCTGGCTTCTCTTTCATACGAATCACTTATACCAAAATCTTACCTAGAAGTATAAATTCAGTTTTTTTATTTATTTATTTGCTTTTTTGATTTTTTTTGATTATTGATTAAATAGATCGAAACAAGATCTGAGAACATCGAATTAAATTCGATAAAATAATAGACCTAATCGGCAGAAATTATGAATGATTATAGAGCTTTTGATTCGGTGCTGTCTTGCTAAATGCTCCAAAATAGTTATAAGAAAAGTCTCATGAATCTTTTGATAAAAGTGGATCAAAAAATATCTATTTGCGAAACCTCTTAAAAAATGAATTATCTTAAAAATATGAGACTCAATTTTTTTTGAGAGGGGTCGACTGTTTACTTGTCCGTCGACTGTTTTATTGCATCAGTGGTTTATTTATTTTTGCTATTATTTTTTTTCAGAAATACGTCTCTCTTATACTCTCTCACCACCATGCAATATTTTTCGGTCCAAGTGGAACGGGAAAGTCATACTTAGCAGAACGAATAGCAAATCTTATCAACCACAGGTACGTAGTAAAAATAGGACAATGATCTTCTTTATCGAGAATTGCGTTCAAATAACTGGACATCCCATATCCACTCGTGGAACCATGTATATTTGTTGATACTTGAAAATGCGTTAAGATGTATTAAAATATCAAAAATTGCTCTTTTTGCAAATTTTGGAATTTCTTATTTCATAAACAATCTTAATCTTGTAAAATTATGCCAATGATATCTCTGTTTTCTTATTTTAGAATGAACGAAGGAAAGATACCACCTATAATACTAAAAAATGTTACTCCTGAAAGATGGAATGTAAGTCCTTTTTGTATGATGAAGTTATTAGAATGTTAACAATGCGATCTCCAATTAACGAACACTCTTTTAGGCGGACACCTTTAATAAGCGGACACATATTTCTTCACTAACCACGGTCAAAGTCTCAATAAATACTTTTTAGAAGGTAGGGCCCTCCCAATTAGCAAACCATGCTGTCCACTAAAATGAGAACTATGTACATAATTGCCTCCTCTCTTCCGTCATTAAAGAATGCAGTTTAAAATGGTTTAAAGATCCTCTTAACATAGAGTTTTAACTGTTTAGATAACTCTGAACTAAAACGTTTTCATGGCTTAGTCTTAGTCCCAATAAATATCGAAAAGTTGTTCTACATGAACTATCCAGTGAGATGCTAGAATTTTCTGGCAGTAAATCAAATGAATAAATCACAACTTTCCTCACAGATTTTCCAAACTTTCCAAATATGTGTCATTAAGATATGGCTTTCTCCTTTCCTGTCTACAGTTAGTAATTGCTTTACAAATTATTCATCTATTTGATGTTTATCCTAAATATAGCGAAGACATTTCCTCTCCTCGTCGATGTCAAGTGAAATTGACAACATATTGATACCTCATTCTGTTTTCTTGTTTATCTTGCTATTTAAGACGTCATAATTTGTTTTGGAATTCTAAAAATTATCATCTCTCATGGAATTTTCTAAGTGTTTGACGTTTCGTGTCTATACTTGCTCTTGAGCTGGTCATGTTGTTCTTCCTAGAAAACAACATGCTTTCTGCCAATGCACGAATTACAGCTATCTAGCAGATGTTTCCTAGAATATTTACAACTACTTCTGAAGTATCACAGAAAAACAGTAATGATCTTCTCTTGCTTTGATTATATTCTGTTGTTGTTCTAGTTGTTTATGTTTTAATTTTAGCTAGTGAGATGTTGTATAATCCTGCTTTCAGCTTTCTTCGGATTAGACTTCTAAATAGTAGTTGATTTACGTTCTATTCGAATTGATGCATGCGCCTAATTTCTACATTGTTTCTTGTCATTCGAGAAGTGACGATGCAATATTAATACTTTGCAGTTGACAACTATAAACTTATTCTGTTTTTGAGTTCTGCAGCAGATAACGCCCTTTCGGAATCCTTTTTAAAAGTTGTATAATCAACTAAAAGAATGTTTTTAAAATTACCCAATCATCTTCGAGATTTCCGGTCACCTGTCAAAACACGACGCGATTAGCAACATTAGATAACTGTTTCGCATATTGATATTTGAATGCGGTAAAAAAGATTACTTTTACCGAAACAAAATTCACCCTTGCATACCTTAATGCTAAAATCTTGTATAATTTCTCGAAAATGTTTTCGTTTTGCTGGAGGGTTTATGGAACACACTATGCTATGTTTTAATATACTTACGGGGTTAGTTACGGAGTTGTTTAAAGTATTACGCCAATTTGTCAGGAAGGGTGCTGTCGATTTAAGACTTGAAACTTCCTTATCAGAAAAAGTCTTAACATTTTTCAGCGATTAATAATTCTGCGTCGTTAGGTTTAAAATACTAAATTGCAAATTTTACTTTTTTCATCAAGGTCATCATAGGATATGAAACATTAAAAATATAGGAATTATATCTACTAGTGTATTTAAATAAAATCTTCTAGGATTGATTCATTGGATACAATGAGCATTACCTTACTTTACCTTGATCTCCATCATATTAAAAAAAACTACCATGATGGACTCTTAAAAATTCAACGGGGCTATCAGTTGGATAGAAATTTTGACTGGGGCGAAATATTTCTTTGATTAAATTGATAAAAAGTCACCTGGGTCAAGAATAAAATGACCGTGGGGGATTGATTTTATTTTCAAAATTTGACCTGGGTTGAAGGGATCACCGGGCGGTGATCTTTGACAGATTTTGCTTGGCCACCGGTGGATCTCACCGTGAGACTTAAAGCATCTTTCATCCATTCATTCATTCCATTTAGTGTGTATATTTGTACTAATACTTGATTATTTCAGAATTTATTCATTCATTTTTCCTATTTCTTGATTATTCTCATTCGAACAGCTTGAAGACAAAAATACACTTAAGAATAACTACGCTGTTTATCTAGATAAGCAAACATCCCCAACCTCGTAAACTCGCAAATATTTTGTGAGACTATTCTTTTGCATTCTTTATCTTTTATTTGTTTTACCTGCCCAAGATTTATTCATCTTTTAATCTGTTGAATTATTACCCCCTTAGTAGCACAGCTTGTAAAGGTAGTAGATAAAATGATCTTAAGGAGGCCTTTTAATCATGTATGCTCACCTTTCCTTGTCTTAGTAATTTCCTTGGCAATTCTCAATCCATTCATTTGACTAATAGTATATGAAAGAAAAAAACTATTTTTTTTACTATCGATCATAACCTCTCCGTTCCTCAACTTGGCGACGTTGTAGATAAAGGACGACAATTTGCTCTTAAGGATCAAATTAGTCATCTATGCTCACCTTTCTTTGTTCAACCTTGACAATTTCCAACTTAACTAGTAACGTTGTTAGATTATTATTATTTATCGTACTATCAATTCATCCCTCAGTTATCCAGTTTGCAATATTGGTAGATGGAGTACCACGTGATCATGCGGAGACCATTTTTCATGCACCTTTCCTATGGCTGTTCCAGTTTATTCAATGGATTAGAAGTACCTTCTTAGCCTTTTTATTACATCTTTTTTTTGCTATCGATTGCTTCCCTCACTTGCACAACTTGAAAATGAGATAAATCACAATTTGATATCATCAAGACATTGTCTTACTTCCATAATTCACTTCATTCAATTGATTCGCAGTACTCCTTTGGGACAAATAAATCGTTATTCGACCCATTTATTCATTCCCCTCACCTGCACAGTTTGCACTCGCCTCCCATAACATTTAGTTATCCCCCTGTGACGTCATCCATGCATCGCGTGCTGACTGTTGAGATAATTTGATCAGTTTCACTTCAATTCTTAATTCAATAAACAGGATTGAGTTAATCCCCTTGCAAGTAATTATCTCCTATCTACAAGCTCATTCATTATGATGATTTATATTGTTTTGATCTTGTAGGGTCATGTTTTTGAAAATTAATTTCTGTTCCTTGCAATCAAATGATAAACTTTTAAACATAATCGCATGGTCTTCTTTCAAAATCTACTTAATTTGATTATCAGAGATGACTTAATTTACTTTTAATTAATTATCTTGTATCTAATACATGATAAGCGTATTCAGTGACCTTTGTTTATTTCGCTTGTTTTGAAGATCAAGTTCTGGAATGGCTTTCCTTGCTTGATGTCCTAAGGTTCCTAAAGAAAAATTGTCAACCTTGGAGGTTACAAGTGTCTCTTATTCGCTAGAAAGCTTGGTTCCGAGATAAAACTCTTTTTGTGCCCCCTTTACTATACCTTCGATAGTGTCGAGTTGTTTCTCAAATTATGAAATATTTTGTAATATCTTTAGACACTTCTAACGAACCTTGCAGCTGAAAAACGAGAAAAGTAAGTAGTACAGTGCTATTTTTATCGTTTTTGAAAGAAAAACGTTGGTTATTTTAAAAATAAATTTCTTAGACATTAAAAATCGATGTAAGGAAAAGCCTTATCATTCTCAGAGGCTTATTATTACTAATCTGAATACACTGTAACACTATTAGAATGTATTATATGAACGTTACATCCAAATTACGTTACATCCGGAGCTCCCACTATTTCTTTCGTTGATTGTTTGGCATTGTAGTGTATTGGAGTGTCTTCTTATTAGACACCCTGAGTCAGTGACCAGGTCAAACCCGACCCAATGAAAACCCTCATGAAAATTATCCCAAAAGAAAAAAACTAGAACACGCGTCTTATATATCATTCCCATCTTCTGTTTAGAGCATACGTAGTGATTTTGGACGGTTTCTCGCAAAGGTTTATCGACAGCGACATTGATATTTACGACATCGTCAAAGTATGTGACGAACACGAACCGAAACCTTATATCATCTGTACGATGACCATCACACCAACGACTAAGATTCCTGCAAAATGGCAACTCAGTTTTAGGTAAGTTTGTCTGCCTCTTTGTCTGTCTCTTTGTCTGTCTGCTTCTCCGACCTTCATATTTAACCTGGCGACGGTGCATTACACCTAGAGCTATGACTAACATTAAGTACCATTCGCCAGGTGCTGACTTTGATTCTACGGTGTTCGGAGGATAAAATGCCTCTCTTTGCTTGCAACAAAAATTTCGCCTACCATTATGAAAAGTTATCATACTGTACTGAATGCATGGTTTGTTTCCTGCCTGTTTCCCCAAATTATTAAAGTACACTGGCCATTCTAAAAAGAGCTTTTTTTCTGGAATAAAGCGATTTGAAGAGAACAAATATTGTGAAATTGTTAAACGTTGGCTTACTGTGGCAAAATTGGCCATCTTATCTGTTTGATTCAAGACAAGATAATTCACTGTACCTGGTATCTGACTTTTAAGTGTTATGTTCTACAAGTAAACCATATCCCTTGTGTCACTTTAAATAAACCAGTTATGAAGGTAATATAATAGGCATGGCTATGATAAACATAATTTTAATATGTTTTATTGAAGTATTGACTACATTCTCAGCGTAGCTGTTGTAGAAGGCTTCGCTTAAGTACCACGTGGAAGTTTTTCATAACATGCTTTCTCAGTTATTTGTTTTAAAAATCCAATTCCCACTTTTAATTGAACACCCCCTTTGTATAGGAAAACGTTATTACACCAAGACAAGCTCCTATTGACGGGGAATTCCCAGTCTCTCTGTAGTTGATCCGTTTAGCTCAGGTTGACCTAATTGGACCTCCAATTCACGTATTGTTTATAGTGTTTTTATCAACTGCATCAAGTCGCACCAGGACGAACAAACTAATTACGAGCCTGTTTCTACCAGTGCTATGTATAAGTCGTGGTGGACGGCTTTATCAGTTGTTGTTGTTTTTATGTTATGTCTAAGCTTGTTGTTGATTTGTGCTTATTGTGTAGATAGGTGGCTACGGATTAGATCACTGGTAAGCTATGTCCTATAGAGACCGTTACCTTCACTAAATAAACCGGCGTTTTTCGGAGTGTCTTTTTTCCTCCTAGCTAAAATAAACTCCTACAACTTAACTTTAAAAAATAGATGCTTTTTGCAGATGTTCTTCTGATGAGGATTTTCGTCTTGTCTTTTCCTTATATATTCTACATCTGCATGCCTGAAAGAATAAGTGAACAAATGCGTTTGCCGGGCAATATTAAATGACAGCTGTCTCTTTTGTGGCTCTAATCGTTGAGAACTGTATCCTTCTGGAAATAAAGGTGTGCAAATAAAGCAACAAATTATATCGTTAAGACCCCATCTTCCATCTTTATCCCTTCGATTTAAGCTGATTTCCAGATCCTGCTTCAACTCAAAGAAATTCCCTGTTCTAAATCAGCTTAAGGCAATACAGTTCCCCTCCATATGTTGATTGAGCGCCTTAACGGTTTATATCTGAGCAGTAAAACAAACCGTCCGTTGTTTAAATAAAGACACTGTTTATCAGAGAAAGCATTGATTCAGCCTTAACCCTCGGCAGAGAAAAAATGTATGGTTATCAAAAAGCTCTTGTAAGACTTCCGCTAGCTCATATGGGTTTAATGAATTTAGAATTGAGGACATCATTCTCGACTTGATCAGAGCTCGAGAATCTTACAACTTTTCGAGCCGCACAAAATTTTAGATGAAATTCTGCCGAACTATTTGATAGCAGAAATGTCCTTTTTTTTCGTCATCTAGGAAAGGTTGCCGAGAAAATGACAGGGCTGCCGGACAAGCTGAGCGGGTAAGATTCTCGAGCTCTGGACTTGACATGGTGTTAATTCCGACTTTCTCGATGATTACCTAAGTGCAGTGTTCGAAACAAAGAGGAAATATTGACGATTGATTATAATGCGGAGTTAGTACGTTTCAGTTGGGGTCCCAGGAACAAATCATTTGTCTTCTTAGCATATCTATCGCAATTTGAGCCTATATTTGAACGGAAAATCGGAAAATAGTTGAAATTTCTTGAAAAATCATCAGCTATAAAATGTGCAGTGGTGTGGAAGCAACCATTTCGGAATGATTACAATGATCAATTTTTGGCTTCAAGCTGGTCTTTACTCCGTTCTGTATCTGTAAAAATCATTCTACATTCGAGGATAGTGGATTCTAAGTTTACCATTTACTACTAAAGAAGTCCATTGTACTTCTACAATGACGTGTTTTTAGATGACTTAGATTTTCAATTTCTTTGAAACAGACTTACAAAATACTGAAACTCAAGTCATTAAAAACATTGAAAAGATGAAGCCCATACATATATACTTCGCATCTACAATGATGTGATTTCAGATTAAACTAAAAATCATTTTATAAACAGTATTAAATTGAACACTTCTTGGTAGGGCGGAGTTATTCTACTTTTTTTGTCAGTTTTGTTTGTTTTCATTTGGATAATCTTTTCGTACCTGTTAGTTTGACGTATTAATATTTTCATAGTTCAGAAATCTGGTTTGCAGCAAGTTTGCGAGTAAGAGTTAATCTTCAGTTTTGATTCGTAAGCTTACTTTACTATAACAGGCAAGGCGCTATCGGGGTCGGACGGGTCTAGGGGAGTCTAGGGGTCTTTAGCTCTACACGAGTTTGAGTCCAAATAAATTCTAAGTACCGTGCTAATCATTATAGCTTTTTGAGTATACTGTTTTAAACGAAAAAAAATAAATTTAAAATTCTAAGTGTAAGCTTAGAATTGGCTAAACAAATATAGATATTTACAGTGCAAACATAAATATTCTCTATTTTGCGACTGAAAAATAATGAAGATTCTTTGGCTCAAGCACTATCCTGGTCATTATCAAGATAAGTTGTGATGCTTGTGTGTACTTTTGGTTTCTTATTTTGACTTTATCTACCGTTACTGTTACATATTCTGTTAACATCTTCTCGAGGTTTCATAAACTGAAAGTTTGAAAGCCCATAACTATTTTAACATTCAATTCTCGATGTTATCCTTGCTGGTAGTAACAGCCTGCCTAGTGGGTTAATGATCATGACGATTTCATATATTAACATCGTTCTGTACAGTGAATTATTAAATAAGTATTCGCATGACAGTGAATACGACATGCCTGATCTTCTTACCTGGTCAATACGAAGTAAAACATTTTCTGACGTCATGATCTGCCAGTAATCTTCTGAATAAACAATGGTTGTAACGTTTAGGTTTACAGATGCCCTGTGTATTCTTTCCAATAAAAAACTACTGTTAGAAGATCTGCTATTACCCAGATTTCTCTTGCAGTGTTTGAACCGCTTTTAAATGGTGATAAGTAGATGGAATGAGCTAAAGATAGATTTGTGTCCCTCTGTGAACACTGAAGATTCCAGGAAGATGTTTGAAATTTTATCAGTGTGAAATCATAGAGCAGAGCTTAATGATACTTTTATATTTTTACCTGGTATCTAACATTGTTATTATAAGAACTTTGACATTTAGATGTAGTTTATTTATTTCAAAAAGGTATCCACTAACTCAATAATCAGTGCTTTGACCAATATCCTTCTCAGGGTTTTTTCCCACCCTGAATATTTCTTTCGATATATTTCCACAATTTTCTTATACGTCAAAATCTTTTAAGTTAAGTGTCAAAACCCAGAGCCAGGATCTACTAATATCCATTGGCAGGATTTACTGTCAAAAAATTGGTTTATTTATGTGAGGACTAGTTAACCTGGAGTGAACTCAACACATAACAATTTACAAAGATTTGTAGGTTATAACCTTGTCTGATTTTAGAAAGAAGCGCACCGACGTATAGTATGCTTCTATCTTTCATTTGTACTCACATTTCGTCACACTTTTTTCTTTCTTCTTTTAGGTGGATTTGGTTATCGAACCACGAGGAACCGATCGACGGTGTGTTACAACGATACTTACGTCGCAAGTTCATTCAGTACGGGAACCAACATCTTCAACGAGAATCTTTCCGCATTGCTGATTGGCTTACATCAGTTTGGCGACACATCAATACTTTTCTCAATAAATTCACATCAACTGATTGTAGTCTAGGTAAGGAGATACATAGCCAGTGGCGTCGCGAAGGGATGAAAAGTGGGAGGCGGGGTTAAAATAAATACTTATGTGCTTTAGAATAATATGTGACAAAGATAGTCAAAAATCCAACAATTTAAGCCAAAAATCCGATAAAATTAGTCAAAATTACGACAAAATTAGCAAAAAATATTTCATTACAATTATTCTCATTTTCTTTCTCATTTTCAGGTCCTACAATGTTCTATGAGTGCCCATCAGACATACTGGACGCTGAGGAATGGTTCGTTGACTTGTGGAACTACTCCATCACTCCTTATATCTTACATTCAGTCAAACAAGGTCTCAAGCAGCACGGGGTGAGATGTGAATGGGAGGATCCGTTGGGGTATATTTTAAAGTCATACCCGTGGGTGTCTGAGAAGGTGAAGAAGAAAATGAAACTGAAGAGGATTTGTATGGAAGATGTCGATTTCTCTTTACATTGTCACAGTAAGTTTGATATTTTAGTATTTCTTTTGTATATTTAACTTGAAGATAAGAAGATTTGGCGGGAAATTAAAATGACTGTTGAATTTTTTAATTTTAACTAAGGATTTTTATGGATATTTTTCTTCATTTTGTGAAAATTTGACAATCTTTTATGTGAAATTTTGGCTTCATTTTTTGGTTTTCGAAAACATATTTGGTTTTAGATACTTAGCAATTGTGCCTGAATAAAGGGCCACACTCTCCAAATCTTTCTGCTGCAAAAGTTTAATTTCTTTAACTATGACAGGTTTGCTGACAAACTTGCATACGTTCATAGATTTTAACAAATGTTTCACAAATTTTAAATGTCAATAATTATAGTCATTTATCCAAACAAGTATTCACCTTTTTGCTTTGCTTTTTATTTTAGCTGAAGAAGAAAAGCAGAGACTGGTAAGTATCTACGTGTTTTTACTTTCTTTCCCATTCGTTTCTTTCGTTTCTTTAATCATCTAAACTCAGTTACCTGATGAGATCAATTAAAATGTGTATCTTTCGCAGAACTGTTCAGGGCAAGTTCTCAAAGTGGGACCTAAGACACAGTTGGACCCAATTTGAGTCCTTGCGCTTTTTGACAATGTTTTACTAGTCACCTAGATTATTTAAATTGATTATTCATTCAAATATTTGCAGATTTTGATAAATTTTCTCTCTCTTTAGCTCGACTTCCTAAGACAACTCGAAGTTATGATGTTCGAAGATATTGAACCGGGGAATAACCCGCGCTTAAAATCGTACAGAAAGGAATCCTCTCTATGATCAGAGAGTTTTTTACAGATTTAAATTGTATAGATATTTTTGTATGAATTGCTTTTAAGTTTCCTTCCCTTAGTAAAACGTGGTTGGGTGGAAGTTGGTGTTCATATCGTAAAAGAAGGTTCTGTGTCTTTAATGAGAAATATACACGTGTTGGTTCATTTATAGATCCTGACCAAGTGTCCCGTTGAGGAAAACAAAGTGCCCGGAGAAATATTTGTATTTTAGACTTCGACATAATTTACTTTTGATGGTAATAACCCACTTTGTTTTCAAGGATATGTTGAAAAAATGAAGATATTTTGTAGTTTGATCATTTTCTATAAACTCATTTTCAAATATGAACACCATTTTCATTCTCAATAATTTCCGTTTTAGGAAACCGCCATTCTCGTTTATTTCTCCAAATCTTTCTTTGACCCCTCGAGTTTTTGTTTCATTGTTTAATAATTCAGATTTGATAGGAAGCAGTCCAAACTTTTTTTCCTGTGGAAGTGTTTGTTAGAAAATGGTGACATTTTTTCTGAACTCGAGAATGTCACAATAAGAAGATATTTTATCAAAACAAACTATCTATAATGTAATTCTCGAACAACCGATTTGAGAAAACTCTCTAGCTTCAAGTGTGTATCAAGACATTTATCTCAAACGCCACTCAAGACTAGCAAATATTATTTCAGATTATTATTCCAAGCATCGTTTTTTACAAAAATCATTTACATTTCTTATTGCTATTTATTTTTTAAAGTTTCTAATGTATCTTTTCGTGTTTTTTTTATATACTTCAGTGTATACTGAATTGTTCTCATCGTTCTTGAGAAACATTTAGGCAGTGTCCAAATGAGCGTCCATAAAGATTTTAAAATTGATATTAAGTAAGTTTCCATCCATCCTTTTGTTCACTAAACACCAAGAAACGTATCGATGAAATGCTATATCTGCAAATGTCAACGAGCTAAGGGTACTATCGGCTAAATTTCTTATTCTTTTTATGTCAAGGTGTTAAAACACTCGTGGAGACACTGCCTATTTCATTATCATGAAATAATACGATTGGCAATGCTTTTATCGTTGCTTTTGATAAGGACAAAAGTTCAATTATGGTGAATATTTAAAAACAAAAACTTATAAAAGATTGCATGAAAACCGTATCTAAGGCCTTCGTTAGATTATTTCGTTTCATAATTATCCATATAATTTAACAATCCATTCGTTTTGTTTTGTTGTTTTAATATTTCTTGTAAATATATTTTGCGTGTGAATTTTTTTGTATGTTTTTGTTTTTGTTTTTTTCATAATAAGATGTAAATAAATATTGAAAAAAGTTAGTAGATTAAAACAAAAAAAAATATTGAAAACAATATGACGAAATGTATACAGAAGATAATTCAATAAATTAATTCCCATTTGGAGACTTTTTGTCTTTTCGTATGCTTTAAGAACCGTTTCTTCATCAAGCCCCAGAAAGTGTCATCTTCTGGCAAAATCGTATCTTATCTCTGAAGGGAATCTTTTTCATGCATTGAAAAGAATCAACCCTATTTGTTTTAGGAGAGAGGTGGAAGGCCGAAATCCGTTCCTTGATGTGAAACCCTTTCAAACACGAAAAACACGAAATTTCAGTTTGAGGTGGTTAAATTATACTCAAACATCCCCATAATCCTGTCCTAGACATAGCCCTGCAGTTAACTACGTTAACATTGCTTGTGGATAAATAAAAGCAAACATTATTGTCTCCCAAAGACCTCAAATAGTGTTAACAAGTAAACAATAGTTGCGTGCCTTTGGGAGAAGCAAACAAAAATGTTACTTGAAGAGGGAGCTGAAATCAGGAATATACGAAGTAAATCTTATTGTCTTCGATGTGGATATTTAAACACGGATCTTTTTTGAGTATTTTAAAAAATGATTTCACTCACGACTGGTCTTACAAACCGTTATGGCGCGTCTCGAACGATTGAATTTGGGTGATAAAAGCAGTAAACGCTTAGAAACTCGTATTACGTGACCTATTCATCTTTATTATATCAATATTTAACTCAAAAAGAAATATGTGCTCTAACATCAGTATATTCACAAATAAATTCAATACATTTCAAATCCGGCACAAATAAGCCACCCTTCACCAACCTACACCTCTATGGTCATCATTGAAATAAAAAAGGAAATACACGCTCTTTTTCTATATAAATATATTATCATTATTCAAGAGTTCAGGCGTCACATTTACAGGTTGATGCTGGACAATTTCCAAGTCTGCAATTGTCAATACACCATTGGTCCATTCGTTTGTCTCCTTTCCATGGGCCAATAGCATGACATCCTTTTTTGTGTGGTCCTTGTGTGTGTGGTCCATGTGTGCGTGGGGCGTGGGTCTTTGGTCCTTGGGTTTGTGGTCCGTGGGTTGGTGGTGGTTTTGGTACGTAACCGCCGAGAGCTTTGGCGACGGCACCGATCAATGGGTATGGTCCTTGGCCGCAGAACGATCCTGAGAAATCATCTAATGGTAAATCCCAGAACATGGCACCAGCAAGGCCTTTGGCTGAAATGATATATGATGAAATATGAGATATTATTCGTCAAGTATATTGTTACTCCCATAAAGTCACAATTGTCAAATTGCAAGTATTATTTAAAGAAATGCTTTAGTATTTGTCAGTACTCAACCCCTTCGATTATAATACTTTGTACTCACTTCTCAAATAAACGTTCGGTAATTTACGATTAATGTATTTCCACGGACTACTATATTGATATAGTAGTCCGTGGCATTTCATGTTCGCGAACTAGTAACAGATCTTGGGCTTAGATATTACTTGATACCTCAATAAATCTTTTAGTTCGATGGTTCGTCCAAGCCTTATCGGGGGTGTTTGCATTTTTTAATAAAATATGAATCCCCTTGTATCTGTGCCCCGGTGGACTCCAAAACTTCACCAGGACTTTTCTTTGGACACAAATTTTGACCGGGGTAGATGAAATGACCGGGGTTGACAAAATTATCAAAAATTCACCGGGGTGGTGGTTTTTGACTGATTTTCCCAACGGGGTAGCCACCGGGATGGATCTCATTGGGGCACTGAAGCAGGGCAGGGGCTATATGATAAATTCAAAGATAAACGCTTACGTTTGATTAAGGTTTCGACTTTGTGTACCAAACTGGCTTGGTTTTCGAATCCAACCCAATCTTGTCCTTTGTAACCGTATGGTGCACCAGCTTTGTTATCTTGAACGATCGTGTAACCTGCATTGCAGATTTCATAGTAAGCCAAGAATCCAGCTTCACGGGTAAATTGACCTTTTGGTGGGTTTTGCCAGTCAGCTTTTGGTGCTCCTAAACCGTGGTCGTCAGCGCTCTTTAATCTGAAGGCACGCCCGTAAGTGGCCAAACCTAAAGCGATCTTGTGGGCTGGGAATCCTTTTTTGATCCAGTAGTCCAAAGCGAATGAGACGGTGAGCTTATCTCGGTCATCAGATTTACCTAAAAGTAAGATAAATATAGTAGATTTCTAATGTGATTTTTTCAGCATTTTATGCTTAAAATATGATGGGAACATATGGTAGATTTATAATGCTCAAATATGTATTAACATTTAGTTTTAACGGTTTACAAGGATTATTTTTATAAATGTCATGAAAAAATGATATTCTTATTCTGGTTGTTAAAGAATTTCTAAAATATATTCGACAAAGAGTTTCCTCAAAACATTTCTTAAACGAATTCTTTTGGAACATTTTATGAATAATTGTCTCGAATAATTTATAGAAGATATTGCAAAAAAAATAATTCTTCCATTCTCAGTGGCTTCAGTGTCTTCAGGAAGACACTCAATTTTGATAAGACCAATTTTTGGGGGAGTTTTTTTTTATTATTTATGATAAGACTTAGATGTTAAACTGGGTTCAAGATGAGGGTAAACATTATAATTCGTAAACAGGCCCGACGCCAAGGGGGGGGCACAGGGGGGCACGTGCCCCCCCTGAATTGAAAATAGTAAGCATTGTGCCCCCCTAAAAAACTTTTGAAGGATATTTTTTTTAAAGAGAAAAAAAAATTACTTATTAAACATATTTTAGCTAAACCCTTCTTCCTTTTATTTCACACATGATGTAATACGCTTCTACACATACACACCCAGGGCATCTTTCATTTTCTAAAACATATGTTCGACACTCAGATCAACATATCAATCGCACATTTCTGTGTAATATTATAAGAAAAAGATTACATTTTTCTATTCTATTCCTATTTTTCATTATTCACAACAAAGTTGATGTATCTCTTTGTGTAATCATAGCTTGACTTTGTGATCACTTCATAAAAAGGAAGACTTAAAGAAGAAGCCGACCGCCACTTAATAAAAGAATATTCGATTTGTAAACAAATTGAAAAAAACATAAAATTACAGAACAAAAAAGAGGAAAAATTAATTACACTACACAGAAAAAAACACATAAAGGATACAGAACAAAAAAGAAAAAAAACTAATATACACTACACGAGGATAGTTCTGACTTAGTTAAAATCGTG
>JAUKPT010000010.1:28822-41446 GCA_032273505.1 Nanomia bijuga | reverse complement strand
AATATTACTTTGTTTTTTATTTTCTATAAATTCTTTCACAGTCGGATGTCATAAATATGAAATTAAAGAAGAGAAAAAAAAGAAGAAAGAGATTTGTTAAAAAATCAAAGTAAAATTCATAGCTTCTTGCATACAGAAATGCTGGCCAACATCAGGGATTCTGAATTCTACAGTGTTTTATGCACAGTGAAGAAAAAGTTGTTTTTCAACTTTTATGTCGGTGCATGAAGAAGCTTTTAGATCAGTCGTATTAGAAACTCTTTGCAATGTAGGTCAAATTTTACAGACCTTCAAATCATCGAGAATCGAGGATCGAAATACGACTAAGAAAAGTATTTAGGCTTTTAGATTTAGGCACAGACCTCTAAAACAGATTTAAGGGGGCACTGAGCTAGGCCATCATAGGGTTGTATATACATCAAAACTATGGTGATGCAGAAGATTATGATTTAGTTAAACACAAACAACAAACAACAAGCAACAAAAGAAGTATTTAAAACAATTGTAAATAAATAAAAAATTAAGTAAATAAACCAAACAAAAAAACAAAAAAACGAAAATATGGACGCGTCGAATAAAAATATTTTTTTTTCTCAAACTGGATTGTGTGGATTTCGATTACATGATGACGAGTTGCCAGAACTTAGGTAAGTAGTTTTCATCGGATCCTATAGTCATTGTCGTCCATTTTCATTCTTTTGGGTCTTGATTGTCCATCAACTCTCAAAAAGACACAGTGATTCCTAGGTGCATGTTGTTTTTTTTGTCTATCAAAGTTTAGGGTTGTTTCCGTTCTGAATCACCTTCAATCTCATTGTTATTCGTTTTTATTTTTTGGATGTTAAAATTCTTCAAGAAAAAACGTTAGATTGTCGGTAAAATTAATGAAAAATAAAAAAGCTACTTTATACTCTAACAAAAATAGGATAATGATGTGGGGAAAACAAACTTTTGGCCAAAATATTTATTTGACACATTTCAAATCATCATTTCTATCATCATAAGCCACCATGTATTTTATTAATTTGTTTTAGATTTCATTTTGATCATTATACTTTAGATGTGATTAGCACTAAGGTCAAGGATTTGAAATCTAAGTTTCAAACCTTTAGTAGGATTCAATAAAAGTGTTCGCCCTTTGTGAACTGCTCTCTGGTTTTCATTTAAATAATGCCTTCCAAGATAAGAATAGTTAAAATCAATCAAAAGATCATAATCTATTTTAAGGTAACTTGTAGCAGCTTCATACCAGAAATAACCTAATCATCAAAATAATCTATTGAATCTTATATTATATTTATAGACACTAAAAGGTATCACCTTCATATTTCCAAGTTTTCAATTTGATACATTAATGCATTAGCAACAGGTGCTTCCATGCCATCTTTCAGCTCCACCCATTTTGATATTCACATATTCACTTTGTCTCATAGAAAGGACTCTTTGATAAATGCGCGCCAAATATGACTGTGAGAAACCTTTTTTTTCTTTTCGATTCATCGAATGCTTACTTTATCTTTGCTGTTTGAATGGAACTACCATGACGATTTTCTCAAGTAGCAGTTGGGTTTAAATAGTATAAGAAAATATGTCGACGATTAATCTACAATATGCCTTTTTTTATGAAATGCCTAAATTCGCATCTTCTTACTCAATCGACTAATTTGTCGGTTGCTAATTATAGTTGTTTTGTTTGAATGGCCCATTGCAACGTCTCACATTTTAAGGCTATGTAATGCTACCGTTACAAGAAAAAAAGAAATGAGTTTTCATAAAATTAGCTACCGAGCATTTCTAGCAATTTTCAGCAGGTCTTTATTCCTAGATACTTATGATTATCAAACTATCCAGACTTTGTGATATCTTTGTTAGATATCTTGCCGGATATCTGCTTCAAAAGCATTCTATATGCAGATTTTAAGAATAAATCAAGTATTAAATTTTCATCCAATGTATCAAACGAATATATATTCTTGTTAGTTTCATTTTCCCTTTCTAAATCAGAAATAGAATACGTTTGAGATTAGCGGCTAGCTTTTGGCGAATTTGATAAATCACTTATTTGTTGTGATATTTTTTGACTTTTCATTGACTATTTGAAAATTCTTTCTACAGTTGAGATCTGAACTGTATCGAAAAGGATTTATAATACTTAAATGCAAATTTGAACACAATCATACAGTTTAATTGCTTTGATTAAGTCATTATCCATTCTATATGACGCAATTACAAATTTCAATAACTGTTATCATATTGATTACAATCAATGGTTCTTAATCATTTAAAACATTTCATTTCATCATTCTACTTGTTAGGCAGTTTGCGACCAAAAATCTGATTTTCTGATTTGTCTCATTAAAAACAGCTAAATATAGAGATAATTTTATCATAATTTTCTGGACTAAATGTAGAATCGACTAAGAAATCATCTCAAAGGTTTGTCTTATTTAGACTATTGATTGGTTAAAAATTACATCATGTATAATCTGATTGTTTCATATAAAAATGTCACAATCTAAAGTTTTATTTGAACTGAATATTCTGGTGAGATTGTTTTGAGAACCAATTTAAATCTTGATGATGTAATATCTAATCAACCAATAGTCTAAATTAGACAAAGTTTTGATTCCTTAGTCAATTCTACATGATGTACAGAAATTTGAAATAAAATCGTTTCTTTATTTAGGTTTTAATCAATAAACTGGTTTATTTATTATCTCTAGATTTATTGATGGAATCTAATCTATTAATCTGGCTACAACTATATCATATTTTTAATTTGGTATTAATTCTAACTTTTAATTCTTTTTCAATTATCAATATATTTCTATATTTTTCTTTCACGTATTCTTACTATTGTGGTTGGACTTCTAACTGATTTCAAGAAAATTACCTTCTCTTTGAAATGGTTTTATTTTTTAAATTATTCTACCTTAAATTTATTTCTTGTTACCTTTTGTTGTTGAAAATAAACCTTTGAACTGATCAAACATCCTCGAAAATTTTATGTCACGATGTCAGTTAGATTTTGAAGAACAATTTAAAAGTTAAAATCATGTATATATTAACGTTTAGTTCCGATATCATTTCCAGCCATAAGGGTTGTGTCATCAGTTGAGGCATTATGCATAAGCAGCCATAAACGTATTTTTTTCTTTAAATAAATTATGAACGATTATCTAAATATTAATGATTCCAGAAAATTTTCAGGGTTTTATTATTACCAAATAAAAAAAACATTCCAAATTCCTTTACACAAGATGTATATTGGCTAATTCCCTTTTCTTTTTTTTTTAACTATCCACTATTGACTTAAATGATGACCAATTACCATGGAACAATAACCTCTGTTGTTCAGATAGCATTTTGTATTCATTATCCAAGGCATCTTCAATGCATGTGTTTGTTTACTGCCTTCCTGTATTGAGCATTTAACCAACAAGGAACAAAAACTATTGTAAATAAATCTATCCAATAACAATAGAACTGTCAGTACAAAGACAACTCTTGATAAGTATGTAGGTAGCAAGCGGGCGTATGTTTGGTCCAATCAAACACGTAAACCAAAGAAGAAAAAGCAAAACTAAAAGTCGGAAGAAGAAAGGGAATAACGAAAAACTAACTAGACATCTTCAGTCTATATGTTTACTTACCTCATGTTTACTTACCTCTATATGTGCTTTATGGGTTTCACTCAGAAGCGCTGACGTCATATCGAAGATGGTATCTTAGCTACGGGGGATTAATAAACCTTACAAAAACCCAATAGTTAATAGAAGCTAATTATGAATACTAATAGAAAAGATTAATTGTATTCTATTCATGGGAAGCTAATTAAGCCTTTTGAAAAAAAGGTCGGAGTTTTTTTTTTGAAAATTACTATATGAAAAATATTAACGAAAAGTAGAAATGATTGCTATAACTGAATAGAGGAAGATTTTAATTGTTTCTTTAATGAATCAAGTGAACAACTACTAAAGAAAATGAAGAAGAAGGGTCTTGGCATTATACAACTGCTGTATACAGTTCAGGCCATAAAACTAGATTCAATGCATATGAGGACACATACTATTCCAAGTTTTTATACAAATAAGATTGAAGATAGAAGCAAACAATGCAATTAAGTCAAAAAACACGATTTGATATCATGTATAGAGAGGAGTGTATATTTTTGTAGTTGAGTTGATTGTTCTGTGTGTGGATTTGTTCATGAAGAGAAATGACCATTAAAGGCATATGGATTTATAAGTTAAAGAAAAATGATAGTCGAGGCCATATGGATTTAAACTTGAAAGAAAAATGATCGCTGAGGACATATGGATTTATACGTATATAATTCATCATTCATGACACGAGAAAAATTGATTATCGTTGACTTTTGGATTTGAACGTAAAAATAATTGATCTAGAGTTTCTCATGTTTAATATGTGTGTTTGGTATTAGCGTTTATGTCAGAAGTTTACGTTGGCCGATATTAAAGCGCAGAAAGTAATTAAAAGTTTGCGATTGGTGATCAGGTTTTTATTGGGGGTTTAAAAAATCTAATAATATTTTGGATAAAGATATTGGTTAATTATTGACTCTTACGTAGGAAAAATTGCTGATGAAGTTGTTGTGGTACCTAAAAATTCAACAAATGTACCAAATTATTGAAAATAAAAGGGATATCGAATGTAGAACGATCGGCTTCCTTGAAATCTGACAAATTTGGTCAAATTACTGATACTAACAAATTGTGGTAACATATTACTTGCATTCCTTTTAAAGGTGGATACTAGATATCATAACTTCACTAACCGTGTCACATGTGAGAAAAATGGAAAAGTGACGAGTAAACTTGTTTAAAAAGTTTTGAATAATTAATTTATATGATGTCGATTGTAAGTGATTTCTAACACTCATGTATGAGTATTTCAAACGTAAACATTGAAAAAGTCCAGATAGAGCGTCGATCATAAGAAGTTATTTCAGACAGGCTTTGGTCGTCGCGTTGTTGTTTTGTTTAATATAAGTTTTGTCGCTGTTATGGGTTCAGAGGAAGCGAATGTAACAGGGGATATATTTTACACTTATACTGGTCTCAAGGGAATGCTTCTATCTGGTACTACGGTGAGGTAAGGACATATTGATCGGCCTTTATTGATAATGATCAAAGTAAAATGTTCATATTACCGTTGTAAACTAGATAATGTATCCGTTACTAGTGGAATGCTAGGATTCTCCTAATGACTTAATTAGCACAACCATCTGGCTAGAATTATAAAAAAATTCATTTTCTTTTGTTTTTGGATTTTTCATCTTTGTTCACAGTGACTAAAATAAGTTTGTTTATTTTTTTCGTGATAATTCATCTAATTTAAGGTACTTTATCGTCTAATGAAACTACTCGAATAGCATATATGAGGCGTCGAAATGCAATCTGATACATGCTCTTTCGGAGCATGTTATTACACTTGGTTGCAACTAATAAAATCGTTGATTGTTACTTTCATCAAGTTTTCTCCCAAACAAGATAACTCACTTTGATTCATGTGAAATTCTGAGTAAATGAGTGATTTATTGTTACTCTGCCATTATGACTCAGAACCATATACTTTCTTTCATGTCCTCACCCGATCTTGACCAGGACCCGGTTGTTCAAATTAAAACTTAGACTTAGATTTTTTGAACAACCGGGACCAGATACTAAGGACAGCTCTTTGTGCAATTATTCGTGTAGGATAAAGTAGACTGCTAACAGTGAAATAGTCTTAAGTTAGATAGAGCACAAGATCATAAAAAGGTATGTGATACGATGGTACTTTTTAAATTCACATATAATCAGAACATTTTATTCCCACTGACTAAATCATAACGGTTGCAGCGTGAATAAGCAACGATCACTATTCCATATTTTGCCATGTAAAACTCTATTTAAATTGACTATATCAATGTATAAATGATGGCGAAAGTCCTTCAAAAGCCTGGACTCAGGACTGATTAATATCTCCATCATACTGTACTGCACACGTCTCCGTACGAGGAAGTGTATTTACCAATTTTTTCACTTTATAGAGAGGTCCTGTAGAGGGTGCTAATCCAGTGTTATTGTAGAGGCGGGTTCATAGTACGAAGACATAATGCCGTATTACACAATGACCCAGTGCCTATTTGTACCTATTTCTTTCGATAATAGGATAATATAGATGTGTAAAACTGTTTCTAGTTACACTTTCTTAGCGTGAACTCAAAAGGCGTCCATTTATTCATTCTCGCGTATTCATTTTATACCTTCTTCAGGAAACATGGTCAGCATTAAATATGGCTCATAGATTCAGGCTATTGTATGGTAGCTTCCGTGTTATCCATTTTCTATTTTTTAATAGAAGCTTTGATCCAAACATTACACAATGACCCAGTACCCTTTTGTACCTATTAGTTTCGATATTAGGATGAAAATACATTTAAACTGTTACAAGTTGTACGGCAAGTATCAATCCAACATGAACAGACTCCATGTTATTTTGTCCTGTTCTATCTTCCGGAAATATCGATGCATATTTCTTTGAATTATTTCGAAGACAGGAAAGTATAGATGTGTAAAATTAATATCAGCTGTTTTCAGCTACACTTTTTTAGCATGAAATCAAAAGGTATCCATTTATTCATTCATTCTTGCGAATTCAGTCTATACCATCTTCAGGAAACATGGCCAATAATTATTCCTTGAATATGGTTCATAGATCCAGACTTTTGTATGATAGCTTTAATCCATCTTCTATTTTTCGATATAAACATTGATTCATTGATTTTATAAGAACATAACCCTATAGGAATTATCGCCAAATGTCGGCTATTTTAGCCGTTACAACATTAGAAAGCTAATTGGCTCAATTCAATATTCAAATTGTAACGATTTGATGTTTTATTAAAATCAAAAATGATCCAATCAGTATATTGATGATGTAATTTCTAACCAATCAAATAATTGAGTAAGCCATAATTTGGCGACACTATCCTGAATCTATCCAACATATTCTACTAATTTTGACTTCTTATATAATCTCGGGCATAATTATATAATTTATTATATAATTTTGAGCTTACATGGAATCTATTTATAACTCTTTGAATAGAACCAAAATCTAAATATTGATGTCTTTAACCTAGTTTGTTTGCTGCCAATTTATTCAAAAACATCAATAAAATGGAACAGCGGTGAATAATTGACAAAACATCATTTGTCAGCATATGGCTAAACACTAAACACTTTCTGCTTCGGCCAAAGAATTAATGCACTGATACGCGTGAAATAAAAATAAAAGATTTCAGATGCACAACGCAATTATTTCATTTTATTTTTTCATATAATCTTACATGCGGCGAACTTTTTTATGATATAAAAATAGAAAAATGGAAATAATTTCTACTCGCGCATATTTTTTGACTCACGCGATGTCGCTATTCATAGAATCATTTTTTCCGGCATAAATAGGGAAACTATCTTCAAATCTTTACGTGGGTTTTAGGCACAGAACCCAAAATATTGATCATTATTGATTTTAGTCCTTTATTTTCTATCGCAGTTGCATCTAAACGAACATCAACAAATCGGAACTGGGAGCCATAATTAACAAAAACATCGCGCTTATATTTGTCATTAGATAGCTAAACAAAATTTTTTATCCCCCATCTGTTGCTCGAAGTAACCTCCACTGTTCACTTAGATTGAACGTGGTTGGATTTTCTCATTCAATTCGACATACTCATCCTTTATAAACTTGTTGACACGTTTAAGTTATTTTTCTGCGCAATTATATTTTCTAATAATTGAGAACAGCTTTTGCTCTGTAGGTAATTATATCCCCACTGGTCCTCTTAGAGGCCTTTATGCTAGATCAGAGATATGGTAAATGCACACCATCAGAGGGTAACAGAGTCTTCAAAAAAAGATAAAGTTATCTTTTGCAAATGTTTGAATTCTATAGATTTTAATTCTATACAAGCTAATTTTTTTTTCTATGATTGATGCATGTTGGAATGAATTATAATTTCGAAAATAATCGTATACCTGCCAATGCAGTTATTTTGCCCGCTCTTTTGGCCGGCTCTTTTGTAATTGCCCTCTGTTGAGATTTGAGATGAAACGACATTTATGTACTAGGGAAACATAGCTGTTTTGTGGTTATTCTGTGTTCCGAGGTTTTTAAAAAGCTTTCAACTTTAAGTCTGTAATTTATGGTTCTTTTAACGATCAATAAAATGGAGGATATAGCTGCGACACTTATGACATTACGCCATGGTGAATCACCAAAAATGCACGCTTTTTCTAAACCCTGGAACCATGTTTACGTCGCACAATTAGGAATTGATTAACCTCCTTCTCATACTAATAAAAATGATTTATTTTTCAATTAATATATAATTAGAAGTTCTAAAATATTTTTAAATGCTTGGAACTTAGAACTCTTAACTAAAGAAATGAATAAAACTTCATCGCTTGTTCTTGAAGTTGTGTGGAATAAACCATTTGTCATTCAATGAATTTTTCGAATCAGACATTTTTTCTAGTTGTCATAACAGGGGTCCAATTTGTTCCTCAAGTAGAATATGCATTTATTGTGATTAGGTTTGTACTGAATGAGACAAGTCAAATAAGTCAAATACTCATAGTTCATAATTCTTAGAACTTGTTTCTCACGTTAGAGATAAACGCAAGCATTCGATCCTACCATCAAATGGCAGCAGGAAGCAATAAGACATATTACGTGCTCACATTCGGTTCCTATTGACACATATGCTTCAAAATCTGGTTTCTGACATCATATAGGAATTCGAATCATTTGTTATGCATTGAATTTATGTTAAATGATTTGAATTGGAATAAAATGTCGCCAGTATTTAATTCTTCCCAACGATTTTTTATAAATCTTTAATAGAAATTGTCTGGTAAATATTCCACTAATTTTGTGCCACTGCCCTTTTTTGAAAATATTTTTAATCCTTTATTCTTATCATCTGTCCGATGATTCAAGTTTTTCAGTGTAACGGTACCTTTCCTGCATATTATAAGCGATTCCTTTTGGTTAAAGTGCATGAGAAATAATTAAAAATTCCGTTGTTATCATTTTTATTGCTTCCCTTTTAAAGATACAATATTTAGTTTCGTTTCTTATTGCTGCATGCGTGCACATGATAATAGAAAAAAGGAACAAACACAGAAAAAGTAAAAAAAGGTGCATCCTATCATTTACAAAGGATATAGATTTTATGAAAATCCAATTTTCCTCAAGGAAGTACTATTTTAACTTTCAGTGGACTTTCTTGACAACATTTCATGAAAGATGAATCTAATGACTCGCAGGTATTTTCTTAAAAAATTGAAATTACTAGTAGACTATCATTTTTGATTCTTTTGAACTTATTATATACGCGACGTCACTGGAGCCGCATTACATGACAATTTCTTGTGTTTGTCTGCACACTCGTCATCATTACTGGTTGATCATTAAATAGAGATTATGTGCAAAGCTGAAACTGTTAGAAGGTGTAACTAAAATGAAAAACAAACAAAATAAATGAAAAATATAACGAGTAATTAACACTGGTACATTTTAGTAGAAAAGAAAATTGCTGCTATTTCCTTAATCTTCTTAGATGGTTCAGACTAGATTAAATGGATTATGGATTAACGCAGCTCATTTAGAAAAATCATGTAACATACTTCCATATTGGAAAATAATATACACTGTCTTAATCAAGTATTTCGTGTCGTGCACTCCATATGAACTATATATCTTAAGAAACATGCCGAAAATACCAATATATGTTTTTGCAACGAAATCTTATTCCAAAAAATGGTTATTATAAAAATGAACACAGCCACAGAACTTCTGATTTTTATATTGAAAAAACAATTGAAGATACTAGATAATAAATAACTGCTCTTGAAAATAATATATTACTGCGTCCAAGGCTAGAGCATTTAAGTGGGACGTACTCCATTTCATATCAGATATGAATTTCGTATCTAATCCTTTCTTTACGTTAATCACAATTATGCATACTGTTTTATCTGCAAATCTCAATTTGATGTCGTGACCTGTCTAACAATGAGCCTGACATAAAATACCAATATAGCTAATTGCAACTAACTTTCTCTCTAAACTTTAAACTCAATTTCGTGTAAAATATTATATGGAATGGTCTTGTACGGCCATGATATAGCAGAAAATAATCAAAATGCATTGGTAAAAAGTGTCTCTGCTCCAAGTAATAAAGAGTAGGTTATTTTTAAACATCATGAAGCCAAATGAACAAAACTCATTTTGAAAACAACCAAGTTGAAACCTAATTTCATGTGAACAATTATTGTGATAAAAAAACATTTGCAGAAAGATGCCAATCAAGTTCAAAACCAGCTGAATTAGGTCCAACCCTCCCTTGAAAATCTTATACAAGACTGTACCTAAATATATAACCTCTTATGAGATACATTTAAATTTACATAAGTACTTTGATTCAGCAAAAAATTAATATAAATTCATTAACACCTTTCAAAAAAACAGAAAAATAATTGTGATAAAAAATGGATGATAGTTTACCCTCACAATTAATCCGATTTTACTTTGAATTTTTACTTTCTATTTACTTAATCCACCATTAATCTGAGAATATTATAAAAATAATGACATGCCTGGCGCGTTTGAGGGGGATAAACGGGACTTGAGAGAACAAGGACCGGCTAGATCGTATATATAAACACGTGTGACGTCAGAGTTACCTTAATTATGCATTCAACACAAAGAAAGCGATATTTATTTGAAATTCACATTTGATTTCCATACGCTGATTGTCTGAAGTTGTATTTAGATGACATTTGCATACATCAGCGTCTTGTGAAAAACGTTGTTCTGTTTTTGCGTACAGCAACATCTTATGTTGTCATATGTTCCAAGACCTGCTATTTACTGTAAAATGTTTTGACTATACTGAAAAAATAATAACATTAGAAAAAAAAATTAATAATAAAAAACTAATAGAGACTGACTGTTGTTTTTTAATTTCAATTATTTTACGACCTTTGGTAGTTTAGTTATGACGAAATTTTGACTAGTCGTTTAATTATTAATATTCTAATGTTGATATTTATTAACAAGTAGTTACATTATTTAATTACAAGTACAAAGGAGAAGAAAACGTTGCTGCAATAAGTTTACTCTTTGTTTTAAATCCAGTGGAGGTTTAGTTGGTCTACTGAAAAATGCGGATTTGTCTTCTTATGCGGATTTATTGATAAATGCGTAAAAAGTGGAAGAGTGAAATATTGTTTGTTTTTGGAAGAGTTCAGAGATAAATTTGTGTAGAAACTTGTTTGTTTTATTGTACAAAAGATATGCATCATATATTTTAACTTATACCTGCAATATGAAGTCAAAGATCAAGATTGACCGATAACTATAGTTCTTGCGAGAAAACGGAAGCTCCAAATATCGATTCTTAGATCAATTTTGAAGTTTCTTGATGACACTATATGCAGTTACTAATAAACCAGTATGAGTAATTAAATAGCACCCATTAATTGAGTAAATTATAGAGCTTCTGCAAGAAGAATTTTTGTAATTGCTATCTGCACAGCACAATTTCAATACGAAGATTATTAGATAGTATATCGAGTACATTAACTGACTACTAGAGAAACGGAAATGGTCTCTATGGCAAAAGCACTCTTGTAGTATTTAGCGCAACAACGAATTTGTATAATATGTTGATGGTGTACAAAAATCTCAATAGTAAGAAAAGAAATCTGTTACTATTTGTGTTTATATAATATTTATCAACAAATTTTAAACCAACAGTATTTGGTGCGTTTAAATTACTTGAAGACGGGAAAATAAGAACGCTTTAATTGTGAAATCAGAAATCTGTTAAATTTAAATTTATCAAGAAATATAAACCAGTAACATTTGGTGTTTGCACAAATATACAAATAATCCAACGCCGCAACAGCATATGTTACGTATGAGCCACTATATAATAGAAAAACATATTTTTATATAGTCATACCACATGTAGTAAAGACCGATACATACTTAAACTCACTAAAGGGTTTGTACTTTGAAAGCCTTAAGAAACAGGACGGGAACCTTAATCCCTTTACAAGAACCGTTATTATCACACTAATCGCTGCAGTGAATGCTCAACCGTTGTGTAACGAAAGCACACATCAATCAACCAACATATATTTGAATAGAAGAGAGAGAACTCTATCTCAAAGTTTCATCACAAAAATATGTTGTTGTTATCTTGTTGAACTTCATGAGGTTGTGAGCATCTGTACGGACGGGTTGCGTGAACGTGTGGGAGAGCGAGTGGATTTGTTTTGGTTTGTTTGTTATTGCGTCGAGATGCAGAAAAAGGATTACTTTTATACCTGCACTGGTCTGAAAGGGAAATTATTGACTGGAGATGTGAAGTAAGTTGGTTTCAGTTGAAGTGTCATGATGGTTTTATGAGGCATTTGATTTGTTATCGAATATAACTGTCCATGTTAAAGATAAGGGGGTTTCTGATTGCTCTTTTCATTTATGAAGCGCTGTGTTCTGTTATGAAATCATAAAAAGTTTTAGTTATGAAATAAGATC
>JAUKPT010000010.1:0-28812 GCA_032273505.1 Nanomia bijuga | reverse complement strand
ACATGATATAAGGACAAAGTTCTAATTCCGTATGTATTGATCGTGATTGACTTTCCGAGTTTTACTCGATGATAAAAGGTATAATTCTCCATATAATAAAAGGTAAAGGGTAAAGTTCTTATTCCGTATTCCATCGAGGTTATGTTTCCTAGTTTTTCTCGATGGTAAAAGATAAATATGTTTAAGTCCTAGTCAGGATGATATAAAGGGGTAAAGATGAAATCCCTTTTCCAGGTTCCCAGGAATAAACACATTTTGTTATTTCCCCAAATCCTCTTGCATTTCAATCGTTAGTAAGTTTGTCATTTTTCGTAACATGTTATTAATCACTCAACATAAAATCGGCGGAAATAATTATTGACTGAGATCTAAAGGCTTTCCATAATATTTATCATTTTCTTTTTATCAGAATGTTTAGACAAAACAAGCTTAGCTACACTTCTTCGAAATTAAAAGAATTAGTCACTTGTATAAGAAACAATTACTTAAGCAGGTCTTTAAACTATTACACTTTAAGCTCATTTCCATATTAATTCGTATACCATTTTATTGAAAAGAAAGAAAGCTTAAAGTAGTCTACAGCTTAGATCTTGCCAGAAAGAACATTAGTGAAAAGGGGCTGAATATTAAACTAGTAAACTAGGCCAGACACCCAAGAAATTACTCCAAATAGCGAAGGTTTTCGTGCCTACAAAACCACAGCAAATCGTTATCGATAAGATGCGTTACACAGGCTTGTCAGTAAGAAATATGTACGCAATCGGTTACACTTTTATGTGATCCAAAAGTTGAAATTCCGTACCTTGCGTGATCGGTTTCACGATCGCGCTGCAGATTTTTGCGCCATCGTTTCGCGATCGTGATCGACTCGATCGCGCTACACTGACAGGTCTGCGTTACAGCAGTGTTCGCTTTAATCAAAGGGTTATAAAGATTCCTCTCAGAAGACCTGGCACCGACTTAAAGCATTGTTTACATAATATCTTTACACGTACAACCAGGATGCCTCTTTTAATTCATCCTCCTATTAACAACTTATATTAAGATATCAGACTGCTGACATCTATGTACATACATAGTTCCCTTTTCCTCTTACGTAAAAGTGAATAGAGAAACAATGTCAGGTTTATCGTAAATCTCGACAATTCCACTGACTAAAATCAGGTTTCATTCTTTTGAATGATGACGAAAAAATATTGACTTTATTGACTTAATTAGCTTTATTGACTTATAACTTTGACAGGCATTATTTCATCAGATATTGTACGTAGAATGAGAGTCTTTAGTCTCAAAATAATGACAAGTTATACATTTCCATTCAAGGAGCATTTTTCATTTCAATTCTGCATGGAAATTGTCAACAACCCGGAAGACATACGGAGACAATGGCCAATTTAAATGTTTTATTGTGTGATAAGAAACTCATTTCCTTTTAGTTTGTTATCGTGACTTACTGTCCAGTGTTTCATGCCAGCTACATGAATATTATGTTATGTAGGAGCACACGATATTTTAGTTTTATTATTGTTTCAAAATAAGATCCCCTTTGTTGTCCATTTTCTCGGTACATATTGGTCCTTAGTATTGGGAATATTGAAAACATATAGTCAATGTTCTGTTATTTATTTGCAAATATACCATCTTATTCAACGTTACCAAACGCGACCTGGTACTATTTCCATTGCAGTTGGTAACTTATGTAGCTTAGCTAAGGAGATCTGGTAGCTAGTCGTTTTGGGTTGTTTATGTAAATTTCGGCTTTAATAGAGCATTGTAACTTTGATACAACTATAGACTAATATTTGTCTAATAGACCTTTCTCATTTTAATTTGTAACTTCTATCGAATAGGAAGAAATACGCCTAAAAGAACTGACCTGTCTAAACAAAATATTATTTCTGTATAAGATGACCGATTAACCTTAGCGATGTCGCAGTTTAATTGCAGATACAAATATCTGATATCGTTTATTTGCGTCTTAGCTGTTTTCTCAAAAGATTTGAATTTGTTTTTTTGAAAATCATACACTTCATCTTCTTTTGGAAACGTTTTTCCAAATTCTTCGAAATGATTTAGGTACTGAGGTACATTAATTACAAAGTACATTTTCTACAGTAACGGGTATGAAATCTGATGTCAATTCAACTGCACAAAGCACGAACTGTCATAATAATGTATCGAAGCTACAATATCATTTAGATAGCTGACTAGATAGCTGAGTTTCTAAGTCTATTTTGAGTATAACGGTCGATGTGGAACCATGCCACAACACTGCTAAATACCTTGTTTTTTTTTTCTTTAAGCCAGATTAGCACAAGTTCGAGCGCTCTATGCAATTAATTTCCCACCATTGTAATACGAGATGTCTTTGAACTACAGCTGTTGATTACATTTATATCATACCTAATGCCATACCTATTTTGTTGTTATTTTACATTATATTTCTTAGATATTCTTTACCTTTTAAATTATATTTTTATATTTTACTAAATCCATGGAGTAAAATATTACAACTGTTTTTGTTACGTTATTTTTTTGACATTGTTGAGGTTATTTCTGTCTAAAATTCTAAATTTAATTGCCAATTTTCGTCATAAACTGTAGAACTTTTATAACCTGAGACAAGGCTTGAATTATTGCAAATATCTCGCCACGTGTGTTCATGTTACAAAAACAGCAAGTAGTCTAATCTATTGCAATTTCACTCTGAGAGAAATCTCACAGATGTCTTCTTTGTAAAATGTTTATGACGATTTCCAATCGCAAGTTGATTTTCATTTGCATCAAATTATACTTAATGTCAGAAAGCAGATCTCAAAATCTTACCCGCACAGCTGCGACGCGGCTAGGTAGCCCAGCCATTTTCTCGGCAGCCTTTCGATGACAAACAAAATGACATTTCTGCTGTCGACTAGTTTGGCAGATTTTTACCGAAGATTTTGTACGGTTCGGAAAGTTGTATGATTCTCAAACTCTGTCAGAATGATACTGCAAGATTCGCAACTCAATCATTTACATGAGTCAGGCCGTCAGATTCAAACCGGCGAACGGCGCATATCACCTGAGCTTTGAGTTACTATCACGAAAATTCACCAGTGTAAATTAACCACGAAATCACATAACAGAGAGGTGAAAAAGGGGGTTGCTTCACGTTCAGCATCCTTTATGTATTTCTGCATCGCGTCCCACATCCTTTAAAAACATCATCTCAAAAACGCGTTCCTTATGGATTGATGAGGACAATTCGTCCCACGTCCCTTACGTCAAAATGGCTTGAATCCCGCGTCCCTCATCACGTGTCCCCCTCTGACATATGACCACCTATTATGAAACACTCATTTACAAAATTAA
This sequence comes from Nanomia bijuga, assembly GCA_032273505.1. Taxonomy (NCBI): domain Eukaryota; kingdom Metazoa; phylum Cnidaria; class Hydrozoa; order Siphonophorae; family Agalmatidae; genus Nanomia; species Nanomia bijuga. The sequence goes on along the minus strand of JAUKPT010000010.1, from coordinate 25,461 downwards.
AGAGTTCAATGTTATAATAAGGTCAGCAATAGCTTGGATTGAGTTAAAATTCAAACTTAGAAGCATAACGAACCCATCAAACCTTGCATTATCAAGCTACATTGTAAATAAATAACCATAGTGGACAACCAATAAAATATTAAAATATTAACAGTATCAAAACAAACACAGCGACCTTTAAAACCTTAAGTACATCGTGATTAATTCATTAAGGCTCTTATTATTTATCAGCAAGGAATTACACTTGATTATTTCATAATGTTTAATTCATTTTGACGCCCTCCCAGAGGTTTATACAGCCATCAAATTAGGGCCGTGAAACGGACTTAAAAATTCAATATTGAATTGAGTTTCGAAACTCGATCTTCTTTCTTAGCTGTTGTAAGCTTTAGTTGTTTTAAGTCCTGGAAATGCAATTTTCAAGCGTCTAAAGAGGGTAAATTCAAACATATTTGGAAAGGAATCCCGTTGGGGGCCGTAGATTCTGGTGAAATATTCAAAAAATATTTAACTAAAACTCAAATCTTTTTTTAGTTAAACGGTCCTAATATAAAATCGCTGTATGAATCCCTGCCTCCCCTAGTCGTTGTAGGGTTATATATCAGTTTTCTACCGTCCCGAGATTCAAAATTATTTATTCATTGATCAGTAAGAGATGCAGCAAGGTTTTTTTAATACGTTTCTTACAGGTCAACACTGTATTCACCTTAGCTGTGTTAATATATGTAAAACCAACAGTAAGTCTTTAGCTTCTATTGTCACTGTATGATCAGCAGCAATTTACAAAAAAATGATATCTTTCCATAATTGATCAACTTTTTTCCTCCAAGCTCTATGTTTATTTTTCAAAAGCTGTTGGACAGTGTCGAGTTAATAATTAAAGAAAAATATCTTTTTATTTTTGGCAATAGATCGTATTGTTCTACAAATTTCCTTCGCTATATGGTAAAACTGTTTTGTAGTTCTGAAATTATATCATACATTTCTAACTTTATAAAGAGAAAGGTTTTTGCACTAAAATTGTATCATACATTTTTTAAGTTCACGTATTTGACGAAAGATTTTACAAGTAGAATGTTTTGATATCTAAGCAGCAAAATAGCTGAAAAAGTAATTTCTAGAAAAAATGTTTTTTATTATGGTTACTTGAAAGACCTTAACTGCAAGTATGAAGAAAGCGCTAAAAATTGGCACCAATAATTAAAAACGCATTGCAACAAAGCAATTTAATGTTTTTGCGTGACTAAAGAATTTGGATATTGCTACGCTTTCTTTATTTCAGAATAAGTGAAGAAGTATCGAAGTATTTTTTTTACGAGATGATTATAAAATTGTTTTCAGACGCTGATCTTGATTCTAGAGTTCGAAGTTATTCTTCGTCTATTGAGTTTAGACCTAGATGTAATTCTTCATCGATTGACACTAGAGCTAGAAGTAATTCTTCTTCAATTGAGTCGAGACCTAGGTGCAATTCATCTTCTATTGTAATACAGGTTGACTCGTCGAATAACGATAGCATTACTGTTTGGTGAGAAATTCATTCATGTCTTTGCGTAGTTCTGACTATGAATAAAAATATTGTTTTAAGGAAATACTGTCATTTAAAAATCAATAGTAAATCTGCATGAGGCAAATATTTCTATTACCTTATTTGGAAAATATTTGCAATCGAATCCATGTTTTTCTAGTCTTCCTTTTCGTATCTGGATAAAAGATCTGCCATGCTGAAATACTGATAAATACTATGTTCTTTGTTCATTTATTTTGTTTTCTTTAAAGGGCAGAAGGTTTTGCGAATGACAATGAAAGAAGACATTTTTTCTTGGATTATTTAAAAGTTCTTGTAAAAAGAAAATCGGAAGTAAATACAAACTTAAATTTCCTCGTGTACTTTCTTACCTGGAGAAGTTTTCGCGAACGTTTCTGCAGTGAAAGTATATACCATACCTTCTACTTTCAACGTTAATCGGTCTAATGAACATTCCGTGCATCGTCAGAGCCATACCTGAATTAAATACCTCAATCCGAGCATCAATCATTAAAACCCATTATAAGAAATTTGGTCTCAAAGTTTATTATTCATCAGTGCACAGGTATAATTGATGTAATAGGTTGATCTTGTAAGGGAAACATATAGAAGTTGTATGGAAAGAGCGACGACGTTTTATTTTATGAAGTTGGTTTTCTTCTGGAGAAATATGTGTATGATATTACTCGTTTTTTATCATTATTTCATTTGGTCTGACGTTCTTTTTCACAATTCGTCATCAAAATATTTACATTTTTTCACGCTATTTGCGTCTTTCATTTTCCAAGACATAAATAACAGACTGAATAAACTGTATTCAACAGCCATCACCACCAGGTAAAATACTAAAAAAATCAAAGTGAGACCCAAGGTTGATTCCATAGTCAATCAATCAATACGCGCATTAAATGCAATTTGATGTATTCAAAAATAAAATGCTCATATATTCTAATACCTTCCAGTCATGAATATTTCATTTTCATTGTATTCACTAAATATATGTTTAATTTAAAAAAATAATGTTTAAATATAATAATTTGTACTGATGCATCGAAATGTAGGCCGAAAGTGTGTACAATATAAAGCATTGAAGAAGGCATTTTGGTTGGAGCGGATAGTATTCATAGGATACGTATAGACAATATTAATGCGTTAATAGAACTCATTATTAGTTAATTCCCAATTAACATGTGCTTCTCCAAATAGTGTTGATTTCGTTGTAAATAAGTAATTAAAATTTGTTGGAATAAGAATGGATGAGTTAACGAGCTGATAAAACATGGTCGTAGAGATATTATTAATGCGTTAATAGACCTCGTTATTACTTACTTGCCAATTCACCTTTAATTGTTAATTTGAGTTAACAAGTAAATTTTTAGCGCATGTAACTTATTGGAATCTGGACTGATTAGCGGGTTATAACAGAGATTACTGGTTATGATCGAGATATTGGTTATAATAGAGATTAACTAAGTTTGACTGTTCCCAATTAGCAGTTAATGGTCTTAAATTAGTGTTCATTGTTATCGTTGTATCACTCTTGAAAATATGGTGTTATGGGAGGAGCATGTTTCTGTGCGCATTATTTATCATGGCGAATTCTTTGATTTCAGGGCTAACCTCCGGACGGAGTTTGAAGGTGATCTACCTTATTCCGGCAGTATGGACGCATCGCCGAAACGAAAGACGTCGGCCACCTTAATGGCCGGAGAAACAAAGACCTCAGTGATGAGGCAAGAACTCAACTCCGGAAAAGGAGTAAGTAACCTTTTTATTCTATTATTCTATTTTTATTCTTTCCCCCTGTTTAAGTGCCTCGGTGGACCGGTTCACCGGGGTTATTTAATTTGGGCTAGAATTCTGACTGAGGTGGGGGAAATGATGTTTCTTTTTTCAAATCCATAAATGATCACTGGTTTGAAGTGACTGTTATTATAAACTTTTTTCCAAATTTCGCTAATGGTCGATGGTTTTTGAGCAATTTTCTCACCGTTTTAGCCACCAGGAATAGATCTCACTTGGGCACTGAGACATAGGATATTGATCTTTCTTTTTCATACTGTTTTCTTTTACTAATGTTTCTATAACAGTTTCCTTATCTAAGTTACAAGTAACATATTTGCACCAAAGTAATAAAGTCTTAATCAATTCCTCGAGGAATGCTATATTGTCGTATTGAGAGTATTACTCTAAGAGCTAGTTCTTTTAAGTCAATGGTCTATCCCTCGGGAGTAACACCAGTTGACAAGCAGTAACTTGTTTACTAACAAAAACTCCATCTAGTGCATCCCCCACCTCAGCTGCTAGACAGTAGCCGCAATTCAACGGAGTTGTTTAGGAACAAACAAGTTGCTGGGGGTGAATTGGAATAGATTAATAATTAATTGACCTAATTAGGCTGTGCCTGGTAGGAAATCACAAACAATAACTGAATCAATGAACAAATTAACAAGTTTAATTAGGTCAATCAATTATTAATCTGTTCCAATTCACCCCAGTAACTTGTTTATCTCTGAACTACTCCTTGGAGCTGTTTACTACATCAGTCACCCAGGTGTACAAGACACAGGTATTTATCAATACACTAACGGTCCGACGCTTAATGGATCAACTAATCCATATCAACAAAACTTAATATGATTCATTAGTAATTCATCCGTTCCAATTCACCCCCGAATGTTTAATTTATTGGTGCGTTCGTTATCGTTCATCAATATTTGAGTGCTACACACATCTTTCCAAATGAAAAAGTAAGTCTTCATTTCTTTTCATGAATAATACAAAAAACGATGGTAACTTTTGAAAATTAAATTTTGATGGTAAAACTGGCGGTCAGGAAAGTTTTGAAAAATTGAAATATTTAAAGCGCTGTTTCTTGACTGGAATAAATTGTTATATGTTTAAAACTTTGAATGTAAATAAAGTTCGTAGATTTGATAAAGTAATTAATAAAGGGTGCCCCAAAATGGGTCAACTAAAAAAATTAAGGTCGATGAAATTATCACGAAGGATTAAAATTCGCTTTAATTTTGTGAAGAGGTATTTTTTTAAGGTAAAGATTATTAACAATTCTTGATATTATTTTGACTTTTTAGTTAAGTATTTCTAATTAGACTTGGTTGAAGAGCAATCGTTTTCTGTTTGATCATTTCCTATGGATATCAATAGCAATATATATTTCAGGTAATGTTTAGAAAAAACGATCAAAAAGAAAGAAAAATTTTAAAAAGCAAATATGGTTTTATAATCATATCCAAATAGAAACTATTTCTTTGTTCGTGAATATCTCTGGTGAAAATATTATCGCCATACTTGGTCTTTTTTTAGTCATATGATTGGTTAAAAAAATCTTATTGGCTCAATTTAAAATGTCAAAGTTTTTTAAAATCAAAAAATGATAAAAATGCTTCTAATTGAACCAACAGTATCTTGATCGATGTATTAGCCATTACCTCTATCCAAAATACGGATTGAAGCAAAATGAGCTACAAAACGAGATATTATATATCATTCTTACTTTTGTCGAAAATCTAAATAAAGATCCATAACAAATGTCAAAATGTCAATTTTTAAAATTCGAAAATATTATCAATGGTTCAAAGAAATGTCAGAATCTGTCAATATAAATGCAACCACACTTCCAAAAAGTTGAATAAAGCACATGGACGTTATCTGGTGTTTTATGAATATTGATGGCAGACAACCGGGAAACTAACCAGAATTGTGACACCTTCCAAATGCATTATGCGTACAATGAATAATGCACAATTTACTATTGTAACTAAGGGATTCTCAAAAACGTTGTGTGAACTGTCTCGGTTGATTGGTTGAAAATCACAATTAAAGAGACTGATAAATTCAATAGTAAAATAGATTTTGTTTGTCACATCGTGATAATTTTCTTTTTAACCAATCAGTTTTTTTTTATGTCTTTTTAGGGTAAAAGCAAATGGTCGTGGAAGGAACGTGAAGATGACATGCGCGAACTTGAGCGAAAGAATCTCGAACAGAAACGTGAAATACAAAAACTGAAGAAACATAATGAAACGATAAAAATAGAGCTCGATGGTGTCAAGGTTGGTACTTAAGATTTATTTATTTGCCTAGTAAAACATTCTACCTCAGTCATACGGAAAATACCTTTTTTGGTCTGGATCAAAGGATATTTATTCCAGATTTTGATCCACATTTTGCAATACGGGTCATAGATTTTTTTGTTTTTTGTCCGGGTCGTCATTCGGATCTTTTCTTGAAACTGGATCATCTCCTGGATGGATTTATCGAGTGAATGAGGTAAGATGAAGTAAATGCGGTTCAAATCATTAAGAGAGATTTTTTTAATTATTGGCGATATTGTGTCGTGTTGTGCGCAACGTTTTCTGTCTTTTTGTCGATTTATTGTACTTAATAAGAAAGTTATTCAAGAAATGAGCAAAGAAATAAATTTCTTTTGGTTGAACAATTTAACGAACTTTAATTAACATTTATAAATTTCGGTGATGATTGAACAAAATTAACAGGTACATCTATTTAATGATTTAAACACCATAATGTACTTTGTACAATGCTTAATTCAAATTAGTTAATAAGATATGCACACTTGAGAGAAAATAGTATAGGCCCTTACCCGGGATAAAAGGAACAGCTCTTAACATATATATTGTATCTATTCGTGAGCAGATGGTTCTGCTTAATTGTAAGTGGTAAATGGTCTCTCCTGGTTGTTTTGAGAGCGACAGGTTAATTTAGTCAGCTGATTATTGAGACATTTTTGAGGATCGTTGCATTTGCTTATAAGTTTAAAGAGAGAAAGCAGATGCATTCCGTGGATAATGTAATGTTTTTCGCCAGTTGAAAATGTTTTCTTCACTCATTACCCAATATATGACACAGTTTTTTACAAAATCGTCTAAAACGTCGTGACCGTGATAAATTTTTCCAAGAACTCTATTCAACTTTTGACGAAGATCGATTGTTTAAAAAGCTTTTTCCTTTAAAAGTCCAAACTTTTCAAAACATCCTTTGATGCCGCTAAAGGGAATACATTTAGCTTGTTCAAAATAAAGTTTTACTTTAGAAGCGAGATGTCAGAAAAACCTGATAATGATTTTCGTGATGGTCGCAAAATAATGTTAAAGTTATATAAGGGTACATATACATTATAGCAAATACAACATACTACTACCAATTCATTTAACTCGATTTAACAAAAATCTGATAGTTGCAAGAAATCTGAAAACTCTTTAAAACCCTCTCTCTAAAAGAGATTTTCTGGTTCCAACTTCATCTTAATTTTTGCAGGATAGATGAAGATCGATATATCAAATACCAAATACATTGCTTAAATTCTGCCAAGTAATTTCTGAATTCTAAAATCTTTCATCTTAGCAAACTCTGTTAAAGCTCTGACAGTGAATCAGTGGATGATATGGAATGTATTCTTGAATACACTCATTCTAAAGCAAATATTTCTTTTTTGAGTAGAATAGTTATAATATAAGACAAATAAAGTTTCAGAGCGTTAAAAATGCTCTATAACCTAATTCCAATCATTCAGTGGAGTGGAGTATCTTCAGTATCTTCACGAAGACACTTATTGTTGATAATATCAAATATTTATTATTTTTATTATTTAAGTTGGCCAATTAAAAATGTTAAACTGGGTTCAAAATGTGAAAATAATCTAGTTCCTTAAATATTTGTTTCTATGCGTAATAGGTGCTTTTATTTTCAAAATTCTCCACTCTTGGGGTAGATATCAAGACACTCAGAAATTTATCCAGATCTGCCACTAACCAGATTCGCCACTGAGTGAATGTTTTTTTAGTTTCGTTTTTGACTGACCATTTTTTCTGCCAGTGTAACAGCACCTTTAGCTTCGTGCTTGCATGTTAGTGTGACTGAAGGATAAACAAGAACTGATAAAAGGGAATTGATGAATAATTAATGATCCCACTTCGAGTCCTGATTTGGATACATGTTGTTTAACAAATATTTTGTTACACGAAAAATAAGTAAAAAAGAAAATGTGAGAAAAGGAAATTGAAAGAAAATCAAAATAAAGGACTAAAATAAGAACGGAAGGATTGTGTTTTGAAGTGATTTTAGAATGAAACGATGTTGGATGGGTTGTCATTTGAAAAAGGTGAGTCTGAGTGTCTTTAAGGGGTTTGAAAGATAGGAGACAAAACTCTATGCAGTGGCGAAAATGGTCCATTTTCTGAGCATCTTTGAAAATGATTTGGTCTTAAAGAGTCCCGAATGGTTAGATTTTGGCGATAGAAGGAATCTAACGCACGGAAACTCATATGTCGTGACTCAATTATCCACCATCATTATTACTCTACTCAAAAATAAATATTCGCTCTAAGAGTTCATTCTCTTCTACCCAGATTTTATGAAAGTATTCTTCTTGAGGATTGGATTTTTTATTACGCCATTACATTGGCTATCGGCTATCCGGTAGCCGTTCCTGTAAAGCAAATGCTTGACGTCGGACATGCAGCTTCTCACGTTGGTCGTGTCCAATGTCGGACGGTTCCTTTCACCCATTTCAATACTTAGCTTCTCTTATATTTGTAATCTGATCAAGTTGTTTGTGGTTTCTAAAGATATTATAGCTATAACATTGAGATCCGATAAAGAGGTGGATCTAACACAACCCTTAAAACCTTTATTCTTATACGAGCTAGGTCAAATTAGTCATTAGTCATTTTTGTAAGTGATAAGTCCTGTAAAGTCAATTTAATCCTAATGAACTCTAAAAAAAATTGACAAAGAGTTTTCTTTCTGAAATTGTCAGCAGAATCCATATAATAGTGACAAAAGCTTCTGCTCGGACAAAAGAAAATATATCATTCATTACATTATTCTTTCGAATGATTAGGAAATGAACTTATGATTATCATTAACCCTGAGCTGTTTAGAATTGACAATGAACCGGGTTTCCCATTATTATCATTAATAAGATTAACTCCTTTTGAGGGTCTTATCATTTGAATGCAACCCATTGAACCGTATCAACCAATTAGAAGGGTTTCCGGTCCAATCATACAAAGCCTGTCCCATTCTTAGTTTGTGTCATTCGATTCATTCTACTCTCTGATTTAAGCAACAAATGCGATTCTGATGCTGTCAGAAATTACCGATCAAGATATGGTGAGTTTTTTTCAACTACAGTTTATACAAGAACTAACGAAAATATTTTCTAAATGCATATCCATAACAACCACGAAATTAATAATTTTTGTTGTCTTGAAGTTATGAGAATAATGTAGCGTATTTAAATTCCTATTCCTAAAAAAAAAAATATACTGCTTCTCTGTTAATAAAGTTTTTAATATCATCGGGTTTCAGAGTTTTTACTGAAAGGCCGCCTTTTTCATCTTGTATTATCTGTTCTTCCTCTTCCTTGCCTTGATTTTCTGAATTTTTCGAAACACTTGTCAAATCAAATCGTTTTATCCTTTTTGCTGTATGTTTGCATCTAATTTATCATACAACATTTATTATTTAAGCCCTTGGGATGTCCAAACCTCCCTTTTCTCTGAACGTTTGGCATAAATTGTCATAAAGATTTTCTCTTCTTCTTCTTCTTCTTCTTCTTCTTCTTCTTCTTCTTCTTTTTCTTCTTCTTCTTCTTTTTCTTCTTCCTTCCTTTTTACTTTAGAATTTACTCGTTATCATCGCTTTCTAAAACTTTTATTTTCCACTTTTAAAATGACTGTGTAAAATGAGTCTTATACTATTGCTTGGTCGTAAAACCTTGTTTTATCAGACTTTTCTTAGATATTTGTTATGTTATCCTGAAAGGTCACTGCATTGTAACTATTAGCTACTAATGAATTAATCCTCGCGTGTCACGATACCTTGTGATGTGTATCAACCTGTAGCTTCGATACGTCTCCATGGCAAGGTTAAGACCCTCGAGTTCAACTTCTGCTAACATTTGTATGTAGACGTCTTCTGCAAGTCGTAGCTTTTCGTTAGTATCCTTATTGTGTTTATTGTAACGGGGGGACATTAAGCCAATTATTATTCAATGCTATACTTGCGTATATTTAATTTTATCAGCGGCTGCAAATTATTTGTGTTTTGCATTTAATGTTAAGATGTTTCTTACAGCGGATTGAATTGGTCAGGAAAGAGAAGTCGATACTGTTCTGTCAAAAAAGATTATGGCATTTCATTTAGTTTTAAATTATATATCTTTAACCAATTAGATTTCGCTGATACAGACACGTCATCCAATCAAATTGCAGAATCAGTATAGCATTAGGATTGTTGAGACCACCTTAATGAATTTAAAACTTTACCAATTATAAAGATTGGTTGTTCCTTTCTATCATAATTCCAATATTTTAAGCTTGTTTTGACTTTACTAAGGCAGGAGGAGTATCACCTTTAATCCAATAGGAACAGTCTTTTACCTGCCACAGGTTACAAAATGTATGTACAAGGACGCAACATGTAGACGGATATCATTGAGACATCAAAAAAGTGTATCGGCTGAGATTGAGAAAACTACCTGTACTTAAAACATTTTTCTAAGGACCAGCTATTTTGATATCAATACCTTAATTAGCATAAAACAAACAAAATTGTTTAAAAAAAACAAATATTGATCAATCAAGCTTAAACCTATCCTTGGATCAAAGATCAAAAAGTAGATAAGTCCTGTTGTAGCAAACACAGCCTCATGATGACCAGTATCAAGATAAACAATTCATTCATTTGCTATAAACAACGAACATTTAAAAGCAATATTCTTAAATTATCTGAACCTCAATCTTTCAATTCGATCTATTGATTCCTTCATAAACATCAAGATTAAACGTCTTAATTGTTACAGTTATCAAGATGGAAATCGGTTATAGTTCATATTTTGTTGACTTTCAAAGAACATTTTCTTGTATGCTAAAAGTATTATCATCATTCATCAGAAAAAACTGACAGAAGCAAGAAGAGAGAGAAAAAAAGTTATCTTTAATCATTTTCTTTTTTTTCTTGAAAAATTCAACTTTTATTCATATAAACTGGAAGAAGCAATAAAGATGGAGTTTTGATTTCAAATGGAGAGGCAGTTTTTAAACATCTAAGGAAATCTATCGGAAACAAGAATGGAAGATACAATTGTAAGAGTTGCGATAAAACTGGATACTTCCGAGCACTTAACTCTTACAATCCTTTCTTCCTCTTTCCTTTTTCTAAAGCTAGATAAGTAAACTTTTTCAAGTAGTTAATTCTCTGTGAGCTAATTGCTTTGCACTTAAATAAGAACAAACACGAACACCAGACAGATAAGTGGTTTCATTAATTAGTTATTCGAGTAAACAGCTCAAACGACATGTTTTTTGATTTGTTTGTGTGATTCGTGAAACTCTTGCTGAATAATTGATCAAAAATTACGTTTTTTTCTAACTTTTTAAATTTTGTTAAACTCAAAATACCGAGGTAATTGCGTAAACAATTTTTTTTTGAAATGACGGATGAGAAAATTAGAAAACAGAAAATGGAAAAATAAAACGAAGGCGTGAAAAACAAGAAAATACAAGAATGAAATGTAAATTTTATTTTTGTTTGAAATAAGATTGTACTAGAACCATATTTGGAACTGGATGGATAAAAATAGAAAAGACGAAAGGAAAGAAAAAGAAAAAGAAAAACATCATTAACAAAAGATGAGAAAATAGAACAAGTCTGTTAGGAAATACTAAATGAAAAGATTTAGATAAAAAAATCTTTGTATCTTCATTTATATTTTTAACAACTCTACTATATTTGTTGTAAAGTTAGTCCCAGTAATAAAAAAAACAAATATATTAAAAAATAAATAATTAAAAAAAAACGATTTTACATTTTTTTCACGTATTATTAAAAGTTGACGATTTTCATTAAGAAAAAGCTGAAGATGTTAAGAGATGAGAGGTCTTTGTTATAACACACCGGAGTAACATATTGTGACAAGTGAAGAAGAAAACGATGAACGACAAAAAGATAAAGAAAAAAATAACAAGCAATGACACCAGCTCTTTATTCTTTCACACCATGTTTTTGAAAGAAGTATCGAGAAGAAATATTGGAATTACTGACAAGAATAAATAAGATTACTGTCCATGGCAGCATAATTCTAGTGTAATAGAATTACTATAATAATTATAATAATGCCGAGTAGAGAAAATATACGTTGGAAATGATACCCAACTAAATAAAGTAAAGTAAAAAAATAGTGTTAGGGATTGTCGACAAATTATCGGTAAAATTGTTCGGTTGATTGGTTCAAAATTACATCATTGGTTTCCTTAGAATCATTATCGTGATTTTGAGCGTTGGCAAATTGGTACAAATTATGATATTTGTTAAATAACCAATCAGATTTTTGATGATGTAATTTTCAACCAATCAAACAGCAAATTCACCGACAATTTGCAGTCATTCCTTTATTTGTCAACAAAAAAGAAATTATACTAATTGGATATGAAAATAATGTAGAGAAGAAATTATGATCTGTTGTTATTGGGGGTTGGAGTAGCACAACATGTTTCAGACATTATTAGGATGGCGCCCGGCGCGAATCCGGACAACAACCGGTCCAAGGCGGTCGCTTTCACATACGAACATACCTTTTCTCGCAACGGTAGGTTTATATGTTGGTGTAATGTTTGTGATGCAAAATAATTTCTTGCAATGAAATTATTTAATCATATGAAATAGTTTCGATTAGTTTTTTGTTCTTTCTTATGGTGCTAATATAAAAGAACTCCCTTAATTTTTCAGTTATATTTATTTTACAGCATATATAATTTATTGTACAGCAGATAGTACTAATAACCAAGTAAAGATATCGTTAGAATATCGCCTGGTACCAAAAGTATATCTTCTAGATTATACTAGAGAGGTACATTATAGTGACCGGTTAGTGACGTGATCGGAATTAATCATATCAATTTACCTGTCTACAAATTTTCATACCAGAAAATTATTGAGAATGATTTTCTGATCATGACGAACAAAAATTTTGTAAATAATTGAGTTATATCAAAAGACGGTAACACGTCATAGACGTTTGATTTTGTCTACTATTTCTCTCATTTTATATTCCAAAGGGACCTTTATCTAATACCCAACTATCTAAGGGGCCAGAGGGGCTAAAAGGATAATCGGTTGGATATAATTTTCACATAAAGTGTAAGGAAATGTTCAGGGAACTCTTGGTGAAAATGGAGGGGGTAAATTGCTAACTAGCGTTGGCGACTCCTGACATTCCTGGTTTACAGTTGCTAGTGTTTGTTACATTGAGTTATATAGTTTTTTTATAAGAGTTCTAAGCATTTTTCCACAAACCCACAAACCCGCAAACCCACAAAATGCAGTAAAAGACCTGCCGATCCATCAATCGAGTATACGTGTTTATACTATACACTCCATCAATAATCTTTAACGTCAAACTGGGTCAAGGTATACACCAAACAAAATCGTTTACAGTGTTTACATCCACACCTGATGTTTTTGCAGACACCTAACTATCCAGCTTTTCAACTTCCCCCGACATCGAGTGTTGCCAAAACAGTTTCACCCAAAACAATAAGAAAGACGTGCCGGTATAATGTATTTAATCGAAAAAAGCATATTCTTCTATAGAGGTCAGAGAGGGCAAGGTATTCCATTGTGGTATAGCACAAATTTTTAATCACATTTATCATAATTTCTACCATACGCGTAGTGCTATGTCATCATTTAATGCACTTATAGTAATGCTAAGTTTGGTTTGTGCAGGTACCTTAGAGTTTACTTGCAATTTGGAATTGACTTGAAACAATTCTGGCTTAAATCCTAAAACAATTGATGTGCTTTTTATTAGACATAATGCAAGCTTGTGGTTAGGTTGTCTGTATGAAATGAATTTTGCAGAAGGATTACAGAGGTCATGAATAATGATTATGTTCATCCAGGTAGTTACCAGGCAGGTAGTTACCAGGTGCTTTTGGTCCTCTAATACTGCTTACGAAATGCCGAATTGCGTACTTTGAAAGTGCCCGAAAACGATTGAATCGTTATGTAAACAAAGTGACAAATTGCATTAAGTGGGAAATGGATTATTATAAAATCTGCCGAAACTTTTATAAAAATAATAATTTCTAGTATTGAACAGTCATTTTTGTGATTTTTATGGAATCTTTATCCAGAACCAAGGTCAATTAGAAAAACTCGCGGGCGACATTTGCGACACTGTGCGTAAAAATGTTTTAAAATAGTACATTAATTTCGTCTCTGATGACAATAGGCGCTCGTGAATAGATTTTCGCAACTTTTATAGGCGAGGTATTGTACTCTGTTGTTAGCTTATATTCATTACAGCTGTTTATTTCTCTGGTGTCAGTTTTATGCTCGATAGAAAACTCTCCACCAATATATTTTAATCAAAAGTTCACCCTTTGATCCCATTAACAGCTTTATATCATAACCCATTTTTAGCATTGTTCATAGTTCCATTAGAATATGATTCAAAAGCCAACTTAATTTTAGAAATTATAGAACACTACTGCACTAAATACTAAATACTCTCTTTTAAACTTTTCCATTGCCACAAAATAAAACAAATTCAGGTCATAACTTTAACAGAATACTCAATTGCTTTCTAAGATATAGTAAACTGATTTATATTAAGGGCTGAATTTTATAAATGCATCGTTTATTTCTTAATACCTTTAGGTGTCATTTCAAAACTTTGTCTAATTCAAACTACTGATTGGTGGAATATTAAATCATCAAGATCATGATTGGTCTATTCAAAAATGTCACAATTTGATGTTTTCTCAAAGTCAAAAATGATGAAATCATTTTTCACATGAACCAATCAGATTTTTTTTTTGTTTTTTTTTTGATGATGTGATATTCAACCAATCAATATTCTAGATTAGACAATATTTTTGAGATGACCACTTTAGGCGGACGTTAATTTATAGTAACAGGTGATTCTTCTCTGAGCTATACTGTTCCGCTATCATGCATGACCACGCATTCCATTCACTACAATTTTTAATGTCAATTCTTCACGAAAATAATATCCTTCTCACTATTCCATATACTTGTGCTTGTATTCAATCTTTTCTTTCAAACTAAGACCTGGAATCCAAAAGAATAGAATTATGTGGTTTAACGTTAGCCACGCGTCAAATGACGACCTGAAAAAACATGCCAGCCACATTTTACATACAGTCAATTGAACGAGTGTTAAAAGCTCATTCGTTTCTAAAAGAGATGATACATTGTGATTATATTGGAATGGCTAGAATCATGGAATTAATAATCCATGGTAATGAAGTACTTTCAGTTAATTGTGACCTGGAATGGTTTGAGAGTTATCGGAAAAGAGAAGAAGTGGATAAAGTTTAGAAATAGGATGTTGTGTTTTCTTTGGAAGTCTTTTGAGTTCTGTGTAAATCGTTTGATTTATTTGATGGATGTGAAAGTGGATATTCTGTACAGGGTTTGTAGAGTGATCTTTGTAGTGATGGGAAAGCCGTCGAGTGGCTGTAAAATGTTTTGAATTTTTGAAATATTTTCTGAAGAGAAGTTTTTAAATATGGCATTATTATTTATACTGTTAAATGGTCCTTGGGAAATGACGTATACTTGGAATTTTGAGTTATGAATTCTTGTATTAAAAATATTGTCTTTTTCGAAATCTGACTTTAATTCTTGTATGGAGCTATGGTATCTAAAGTTGTTTGTTGGGTTATAAGTATGTTTCTAGACCTTGATTGGTTAAATATTACATCATCAAATATCTGATTGGTTCATTTATAAATGTCACAATTTGCTATCTTCTTAAAGTCAAAAATGATGATATCATTTTTAATAGAACCAATGAGATTTTTGATGATGTAATGTTCAACCAATCAATAGTCTAATTCCTTTGGTGTGAAACCAGGCGTGAAATTGCAATCGAATTCATAGATATTGCAATAAACTACTATTGTACTTTCTTTAACAAGGGAAAATTAAGTATATTCATTCATGGTGCTCTTATAATACTAAAATACTAATTTAAAATAAATACTAATTTACGTTACGATTTCAATTGATTCTGAAAGCCGTGATAAATACCTGAAATCTTGATTATTAGAATTTTTGAAAATAATTACTTTGTTACGTTATTGCCATGGTTTATTGGAATGCTCAGCAGATGATGTACCGGTGGCTCTTCAAAAACTGGTTTCAGGTAAAAGGATATTTTATCAACCCATATTCAAAATAATGATAATTTAATGTAATCAATAACAAATCGGCAAAACTCTTTCGTTATTCAATATGTAAAGAACTGCTTTTTACACAAAAAGCTTTAGAAATAAATCTATAATTTTTTATAATGACAACCATTGCATATTTTGAAACACATCCTTTTAGAAAATCTAAATGCTATATATCTTTTCACATGCTTCTGCTGGAATTAACATTGGGAGAAACGAGGAGGGCGGTCGACGGGGTATTTACAAACAGAAAGTTTTATGGAATAACAGAAAAATGGAAAGTAGGAGGGGATAATGAATTTTTTATGACAACGCAATTATCAGATGCCATATGAGAAATTTGACTCGATGCATCTCAATATGAAAACAAGTTTTTACAAGAATATATTTTTTCGACATATTTTGACGGCGTATTTTCACGACGTGTTTTCACGGCGTATTTTGGGGACCACAAACACATTGCACATCTTATTTCAAATCACTATGTTGAATTGTAACAGCTGTTATTTATGTAGTCTTTTATCCCGAAATAATATAATTTTATAGCCAAAAGAAAATTACCATTATAGCAATTGGAATGGATAATACCCCATTTCTTCAAATTCAAAATGTTGTCATTTTCACATCATATTCTATTTGTACCATAGAAAAACGTATTTTTTTCTAGTAATAAAATTATTTTCAAAATACCGAAATGACGATAATGATGGAATTATGTCCCAATTATACTCTTGCAGAATTTGGGTAACTCCACCCATTCAATTCATATTTCTTTAAATACCTGTTGGCGTTACAAGTTACCCAAAACATGCAAAATTGTCCCTCATTGAGGTCACTGCAACCTGTGAAGGAAGAAAGTTGAATATGACGAAATGCTGGGTTAAAGTTCCATTGAAAAATCTTTCCCTGTGGTTTTCATATTTTTGAACAGAAAATATCTTTTAAGCATAATCTGTTAAATAATATGAATATTTTTTTCTCCCTTTTTGAATGATTTCTATTTAGCAAATGCTGTTACGCAATTTAATGTTTGAGACAGCATAGAGTTTTTTTATCAGGCATTGCATTAATGAAAGACCTTCTTGAAGCATATGATGAAATATAGGATATGAAATATGGGAAAAAGCTGTGTCTTGTAACGCATAATTGGGGACATCTCAAAACCGTTTTCATATTTTTTAACAGAAAATGTTTGTTAAAGGGGGTCGGGGAAGGGGGGTCGAGCATAATCTGTTAAAAAATATGAAAACCTTCAAAAAAGAATGTAGCTGTTTTTCATCTAATGTCCCTAATACTTCAGTAAAAATGATAAATCAATTTGAAATAACGTTTTAAGAGTAATTCCCACTTTTTTTCTCGAGAAAAAAAGTTGTCGCAATCATAATTATGATTTTCTGTTAAGACGATGTAAATATAAAAATATGAAAAGCTTGAGATGTCCCATAAGCCTGTATTGAACAGCCATAGACGTTTTCAGAAATAATGAGTTGATTTGAAGGCATTTCTTCTAGAATTGGGATTGCTGTTAAAACAAATTAGCCATTTCATCAATCTACATCTACTTTTGTAACACTCTATATCTATCAATAAATATGATTGCGTTACATTCAAATTTACAATTTCATCTATCTGAATATGTTACATTTCCTTTTAATGAAAATAATTGATTGAAGAGAGATAACGACTAAATTGAGTGATAAAACCATATTTCGGTTTATTTAACCAAAGTTCGTATATATACAAACTATGATTTAACCCATCTTCAGAATTCTTCGTTTTGTCCTTGTTTGGCAAAGGCTGGTGTTTCTTCTTGGTAGATACATTTCTGAATAAAACCTACGCTATTGTTGCTGAATTAGAATTGAATTTTAAGTCGTTCAAATTGTTTATAGTAACCTTTCAGTAGATTATTGGCAAATTTCAAACCACCAAATAATATAAATTTACATTTTTTCCTTCACGCCTTGAAATGAACGGACACGAAGAAATATTAACATGTATCTATTTATAGAACACTATTATTGCCTCTAAATCGAATACTATGTTACACCGACCGCAGGTGGTCCTACACAAGTAAGCATAAAGCAAAAAGCAGCATTATATCTCTATGTCACTATTAACAGCACTGCAATAAGTTAATACTGGAGTTTTGAATGAAAGACTTCCTATGAATTATTCAATATTTTGTTACATTTTGTTACAAGTTTACATAAAAATAGTAACCACAGGTCGCCTCCCTATATCCGCCCAACAGGCCCCCAGTGTGAGAGGCAATTAATGTGATGCCAAGCGCAAAGTTAACACTGAGGAAACATGCTTTGTTGGTGACCTTAAAGTGAGTCGTTGTTGGTGTTAAATTGGTGTAAGGTTTTGGTTGGTGTTTATAAGATGTTTAAGTTACTCTACTTTCTATATTCGAATCTGTTGCTATGTTTTGATTTTGCGGAACGGAATATGCCTTGGCATATAAGTGATTGGCTATTTATTTGGCCGGTAAGTTGCCCTTGTTTTAAATTGGCCTTTCTTCTCCCAGTTTTCTAGTACAAATCCTTGATATCAATGCACCGTCATCTTTTTTTTCTACCTATCTTTCCCATATACAAGTCGCTCATCTTCATTATGTTCTTCTCTATCATTTTATTATTTTATCTATGACGTATGTATTTATTTGATTTGGTTCTTGCTATTTCTAATACATCTCGATTTTTTAACGTAGAAATTAAATTTTACTTGTTGTTGAAAAATCAAATGTGAGACTATTTGTGAAAAAGAAAAGCTAAAAGAAAAGTACAATTTCAAATTGATTGTTTTATCGCACCTAATAAGGAAGTGAAACGTTAAGGTTAACAGTTTATAAGATTGACTAAAAAATATCACGTGCGGTTATAAATATTTTGACAATATTTTGTCTACAATTCACCATATTTTGTCAAATATGTGACTATTAGATCCTAATGATAGCATTAAGGTAGTGTTACGCTCGTACCAAAACTGCATGGACCTCGCTTTTAGTCTACCATCTTTAAAAGCAAACGACGTTTAAAAGATAAACTTCAAATTTACCTTGACAACTTTCAATGGACATGTCATCTATGTCATCATAGGTCATAATTCGGGCTCGATGACCATAATACCATAATAAAAAGGAAGTATATAGTCAGAATGAATAGTAAGACATATGTTGTTTTTCAGACTATAAGGAAGTCGACTTAAATAGTACTCCGTACTTATTTATACCTAAAAATAACTCTACCTTACTCCTTCTTGTAATGAGTTTGTATTCAAGTAATTTATTTCAAAGCGTGTCCTGTAGCTTTCAAGGCCCTGCTATTTGAACTTGAATGGTGACAGAAACAGTTGTTTGTAAGGAAAAGGGAGTTATTTAAAGACTAGTCGAGACCTTAAGTTGTCTATTTAAGCTTTTCAACGGGACGAATTAGAAATCATTATCTTAACAAGGAGAGTATAATCGACAATTGGGCAAAATCTAACGGTAAGATGTAGAGATTTCTTAATTTGATTCTAAATTTTCGTTTTTGCTTTTTTTGTTACTTTTGTTGCCCAACGTGTTGGCTTTTAGTTAGAGGAATAGTATCGATAGTGCCGGATATAGGGGTTCTTAGCATACTGTAGCCTAGACCTTCCAGTCATAATGTAAGAATCCGTTCAAAGAACCTTCTTTGAAGGTAAATACTTATATAAATCAACTAAAAATTCATGGGATACCCCTTGCTCTCCTGTTTTAGCCTACAATCCTTAAATCCGAAACTGAGTTTAGTATGAGGAGTGTTCTCTCTTTGAATAGATCTAGTTAATTCAAATCTGATAAAAAGTATGGAATAAAGTCAATACATTTATTCATGATCTGTCTGTAACAGCTTTTTTGTCTTTTTTTCTTGGTTTTGTCATAAATGAATCTTTCATCACTGAAAAGGTAAATTTACTTTGCTGCGGTTTATAAACGTTAATATCAAAGCCAAACACGCTGTTTTTTTTCATGCGATGTTCGATGGATTTTGCTTGGTATCCAGGAAATATCAAACAGAGGCTGGGCCGTGACTAAGCACATTTATCAAATAGTTACTGTCAACTGTAACCCTTTTGTTGAATAATTCACATTCTATTCTTCCCTTTCTCAACAACGTTACTCATTACATTCTCTCCAATAAATAATTCAAACGATCAGTACAATGTACTTTATGGCTAGTTTTGAGCTAGTTTTGTTGTTTGCAGCTTTAGACAAAAGATTTATACGATTGGCCGATTTATTTGCCATAATGATTAACTTTAAAAAAGTAACCACTAGTGGCAAAAATTTCGCTGTGAATGAGGTCCGGTTCTTGTAAAATGATTCTAAACTCTTTCCTTTCTAGGCCTTTTTGAAAAGAGCAAAATTTTGATGCAAAAGTTTTGAGCTAAGAGCTAAGAGCCAAAAGATTGACATATAGGTGTCAAATGAGGTATGTACACGTAAAGCTACAGGCGTCCTCTACACTTCAGGTCACAACCCCCAATGGCCGCAGACAGGAAAGGTTTAAGGACTATATAACTTAACTTCATTCTATTCTAATATATGGACAAAAAGTCCAATCAATATTCCACTTTTGACACACAATCACAATCACAGGCACAACGCAATATTGACCTCGTTGCTTCTAGGGTAAGATTCTTTATTAATATTGTAGTGGAAAATTTTGCCTTCTTCCGAAATTCTGAAATCTTTCCGATATCCGATACTTTTCATTTTTTTACCGATATTCCGATATTTATTTGTTTTATTTACCGATATATACCGTTCATTTTCGAAACAAGTCAACTCCAAGTTTAAACCTCTAAATGAATATTCGCTATTGACGTACATCGAACAATAATTTCCTGTTCCTGTACCTCTTCCTGTGCTCGGAGGGGTGGGGTAGGGGGTGATCAATAACTTCAATAGGCACCTGTTATACAACCATTCAATTCAATTCAACCCTTCACCCATTCCACTTGAAATATTTATTTCCAATTTATAAATGTTCACCGCAGAAAGCAAAACTTGTCGAAAAACCATACACACCAAGAGATCACCAACCCAGTCTGTGTAACATTAATTTTAAAACATATTTATTTTTAAAACTGCAAGGAGAAGTAGAGTAGTTTGTTTGTTTTCGTTGAATTTCATGTGATTTATTTTGACGGTATAAATATGCGTGGGCGAAATCAAAGACGAAAAGAAAAAGTAGGTAATTTTGTGGGATATGGTTGTTTTGTTTTGTTATGCAAATATAGGTGGGCTTTTATAGATTTCCATTGGATAAATGATAAATATGAACGCGAAAATCATCCAGGCTCGTACTCAGATACACAAACAACCTGACTGAACACCTGAAGTATACCGGTGAAAAACACCCCGTGCTTTTGGAAAAAGATGAAATAAACCTCGGTGGGTTTTTGCTTCCGGGGGATTCCTTTTTTATTCTACAAGAATATCCCCGGTCACATTTCTTTCCTCAGCGGGGCACTTGGTGCGCAAAAGACTTTTTCAAATAAATCTAAGATTGATGAAAATTTACTTTTCTGGGTCGCACATTGAATTGAATAATGAACCCCAATAACCATTTAGAGTTCTTCTTCCTCTTTTCTTTTTGTGAGTAGGATGCGGTTCTCTATTACTAGATTTTAGATTGATAAGATCTTAATTCAAATGACAGTCTCTTATAACGGTGGTAAAGGGTTTAGGGAACCGCCGCGCCAAATTACAGTTAGATTGATCGTTTGTTTGCAATTACAGCTTCAGGAAGCTAATTGGTTCTTTTCAACAAACTTACTGATCGAATTAGCAATAATTTGATATTTAGTTCTTTGGAAAAAAAATCAAATAATATTATATTGTGAGAAACGGATAATTTTTCATCTAAGCTATTAGTTCGAGAACAATCCAATGTCATCAAGAAGTTAATAATCTTCTTTTACGGTTTTCTCGACAAGTAGTGCGGTTAGTACTGTATCATTTGTCCACAACACAAACACATATAGATTGAATGACATTTTCTTACGACAACCATTATCATCGATTATTCATGACATTATCCATATAATCTCGTAAAATCTTGTTTACAATGCAATCCTCATAACCGCAGGACTTTTTCGAGGTTCTTTTTCATTCTTTTCATAGTTTTTCGTACTTTTCATCAATTTTCAAGATTTTTTTTTATTCTTTTCATCATTTTTCGTACTTTTCATTTGGGCATTTGGGCTACAGTAACCATTATTCAAAATAAAATCAAAAATCAAAAATAAAATTCTGAAGGAACCAGTTTAAATCTTAATGACGTCAATTTTAACCAATCAATCTAGGCTAAATTAGCCAAAATTTTGTAAACGTAAATGCAATGTAATGAAGGCACTACACACAAATTCTTATTTATCAATATGCCAATAGTTTTGATGTTCCGTTCGCATAATATTAAGTAATTCATTGTAAAATGAAAACTTGGGTCTGATAAAGTAAACGAAATAAGTTATCTTTACAATGTAACCAAGGCACTACACTAAAGGACATTTATTGACAATCTGAATGAATGAAAAAGAAGTACTCAAAGATTAAAAGAAATATCCCTGTCACAGTTATTGTTTTCCTCCTTAGAAGAAATATCACCATCAACAGAATCATTTGTCTCTGATTAATGAACTGTGAAGGACCTATTATGTGCAGTTCAAGCAGGTCTCAAGCATGTTGTTGTTTTGGACGTTTTGAGGAATGGATAAGAAGCACTCGACAAATAATGATGATAATAGAGTGATAAGGGTAATGATTCTGTTATTGTTATTGTTATTAGACGTTTGAATTCGACAAAATATCTGTTCTATTATTTTTATTGTCACCATTGTCTAATACGTTTGAAGATGATATATTTTGATGTTTTAGTTCATAATAAGTAGTAGTGTTTATACATTAGTCTTTTTGTTTCAAAGCAAGATGACCGGGTGTTTGCAGGTACTTCTTTCTTTGTTAGTCATTTTTCATATTTTTAATTAGAGTGTATCTTATTGAGATAGGAGTTGATATATTGTTGATAAACAAATTTCTGGTATTCAATTTGATGAGAAATTATTGAATTTCATTGGTGATTTTGTGCTGAACTAAAATGAACAAAATATTAAACAGATGATAAGAATGTAAAATTGATTTTAATTTGGTTTAAAATCTGCCATATCAAATGACGAGCAATTGTTATTTTCTGAGGGAGGGTCTGCTCTTGCAGCATCCCCTCGGTTTTAAAGGTGCAAAGAAATTCCGCATAAAGCAGGTTGAAGAAGAAAACTGCTCTTCCAATCATCATCATTATCATATTCCTCATCTTTTTTTATTCTGAGAAAACAGGTGAAATCACAGATCAGAATAATTGACAAAATCCAAATGAAATATATGATTTCTTGAATGTTTACATTTTGCTATATGTGAAAATAAAATCTCACCAAAATTTCTGTTTTAATAAAAAATACTTCGCTTTTGTGGTTGAAATGTTTACTTTATATCCACATGATTTACTTCCTGCAAAAAGCTTTTTTTCACGATTGCGGTAAAATCCATCCTCTCAAACAGAATATACATTGGAGGATCTATATTAAAATTGTGGAATTTGCTATCAGAAATTTTGATAAAAGAAAATGAAAAATCATAGTTCTTTTTTTTTCTCTTTAAATCATTGTCTTTTGACTTTATGTGTGTGATATGTGAAATTTGAGATTTTAATTCATAGTTAAATAGTTCATTGCAGAATATGAAAAAAACTTGTATATAGATATAGTTAATTATTTCTTCTTTTATGTTCAATTTATTTTGCTTTTATCAAGTACAAATATTTATTCAACAAAATGAATTCGGAAATTATTCTTTTCTGATTTTAAACTTTTGAATAATGTAAACTATATATGAAGTATAAGTATGATGTACAAGTAACCAATTTAGTATATGCGGTTCAAAAGGGCTACAAAACTATATTTACAATTTTCACAGGGTTAACGTTACTTTTTTCTTGAATGCTGAATACATCAATTTCCTTAAATAAAGAAAAACTGATTAAATCATAGACGAAGATATTAACTATTCAATGTGCTTTGATATATTACAATTTGAAGAAAACTTCGTGTTCTTTTTTATAGTAGCACTGTTAAAATTCTCACATAGGAACTTGTAATGGGAACCGAATTTGTTGTATATCTATTCAAACCAATTTAGTAGTGTGATTTCACTTTTACTTCCTCATTCAACACTATTTTGTACTTTTCATAATCTCTTCGGTTTTCCATTTTGATTTTTCTATAATACACGACATTTATTCATCATTTGTTTTACTGTTACATACTTCAATACTTCGTACTTTCTTTAACCGTCACGTAAGCCCTTGATATCTCTTTTTACTGCAACACTCTGATTTAAGTCTATACCAAATTGTCATATACACCTTCAATAGCTACCGTCAATGCATAGATATAATGTTTTATGATTACATTCAAATATCTATTTTTATAAGATTGCTTTTTGAAAGAGTGGGCGGTTCTTTTGAACCTTTTAGTACATCTCTAAACTGTAACCTGTTCTACATGGTATAATCAGTAAGATGCTCTCTTATGGAAAGGGGTTGGTGGAAAGTTTAAATTGGTTTACGTACTGGTACTTGTTAAATTAGGTGTTTGGTATCAAGAATTGGTTTACTTTTTACTCGATCATATACGTAACCCTTATTGAAAATGGGGACAGTATCAAGAGGCTATAATTCTACTCTGGATCTACTTGAGGAAAGAGTTAATACGTTTGTGGTAAGCAAGGTTCTTATACAAACTTTATTTTGTTGGTTAGAGTAGTAGGTCAGTACCATTATAATACATTGCAAAATGCAAGGAAAGTTAATACAGTAGTGAATGACAATCGTGAGCACTTTTTGGAACCAAAGAGATGTTTGATTGAATCTATGAAATATTTACATGAAGAGGATTTAAAGCAAGAAAGCATGAAGGTAAAAATAGTGGTTAGAAAGGAGTGATAGTAGGGTTTTAAGCAATTGTTTGGTAGTATAGATCAAATAATTTGATTCAGAGTCGATTGCATTAAAATTTATGATTGATAAATGCAATTGCTGCAGTTTATGATGTATCAATTATCTGGCAATTAATTGTTATAAACAATAAATGTGAATAAAAATATTCGGTATACTTGAAAATGCATTGATATCATAAAAATAAGTTAGAATTAGAGCATTCTCTCAACCAATAGCATAATTAGTTGTTTGGGTTTCAACGGTGTATAACTGTAGATTGATATCTTTTGGTAACGGCAGTAGATACATAAGCACAAAAAAGGAAAATATTTATTGTAGTAGTAGGTATACATATGATGATAGCTGTAAGACAAACTTTATAACTCAACTGTAAAGAGTAGACATGATAGTAAGTTCTTGAATTCCGATTAAAATTGAGGGATAAACAATCTTCGCTACGTGTGCTCCACTTATTTAGATAGAAAATAAAATGAGGACCAAGTTCTGCAAACAATCATGCCTGTATAGACTACATAATTTAACAATAGTTTTTCTATTTTAAACTGGGTAGAGTGAATAATATCCCATTTGGGATGTTAATCATGTGAATTGTACTGAATAAGATCCCGCAGCTACTAACCTATTGTTTTAAGAAAGA
>JAUKPT010000009.1:0-47864 GCA_032273505.1 Nanomia bijuga | reverse complement strand
TTATAATTGAAGAATGAAAATCAGGCAGTAGTTTTCATTCATAAGGCTCACATGCGTCAAAGAGTATACTTGAACTACAGAAGAATACGAATCATCAACCAGTTATAATTAAAGAAGGGAAATCAGGCAGTAGTTTTTATTCATAAGGCTCATATGCGTCAAAGAGTATACTTGAACTATAGAAGAATACGAATCATGAGCCAGTTATAATTGAAGAATGAAAATCAGGCAGTAGTTTTCATTCATAAGGCTCACATACGTCAAAGAGTATACTTGAACTATAGAAGAATACGAATCATCAACCAGTTATAATTAAAGAAGGGAAATCTGGCATTAGTTTTCATTCATAAGGCTCACATGCGTCAAAGAGTATACTTGAACTATAGAAGAATACGACTCATCAACCAGTTATAATTAAAGTAGGGAAATCAGGCATTATATTTACATTCACAGAAAATGAATGGTTTTGCGATGAAGCTAGAAAGCTCGTGTCTATGACAAAATATAATATCAAATAAAAAAAGGTTGTGGTCATGTTAAATTTTTAAGAAAAATGGTAGTTTTAGAAAGAAATCAATAGAATATACTTGGTCTATAGTAGAAAACGAATCATCAGCCAGTTATGATTAAAGAAAAGTAATCAGACATCAGGCATTATAGTTTTCATAGAAAATGAATAGTTTTACTACGAATTCAATATGTGGTACAGAATACAAGATATATTGGAGATTGCATGCAAATTACCGGTAGATTTGCCATTTCATTGGTTTACAATTTCATCACCAAGAATCCTATTGGTTCAATTCAAAATTTTGATCCTTAAATTCTTCAATGAACCAATCAAAATCTTGATGAGTAATTTTAAGCCATTGAAATAATTAATTTAGCTATAACTTGTAGACAAAACCTTAAATGATAGAAATCAGGCATTAAATGTAGTCGAGATTTCCTGAAAAGTGTACGAGATTTCTGGAAAAACAATAGAATTTCCGGGAATTGTGTACGAGATTTTTGGTAAGTGATTTACCCTCGACTATAGTCATGTTTGATTTTCAGGAATAATGGTAGTTTTAACAAGAAATCAATAGAAATCTAAATCATAATATTCTGCAACTGGGATCATATGATGGCATCATGTTAAAATAGAAAGGAGATTTTAGGTTGGTGAATGGATTACTCTTCTTACGTAGATTTACAGATTAAACAAGTAGATCAGCTGATAGACTCCATTGATGATCAAAATATTGATAATGGAAAACGATGTGGGGAGAAATGAAAATTAGATCAGCTGATAGAATTCATTGATGATGTAACACTGGCAATGCGTCAGTAGTCCGTTTTTCAGATTTTCTCATCTGAATAGGCATAGTTCTGTCAAGGGACAGTTTATGATCATCCCATCCATCGCCCCATTTGTTATCATCAGAAATACGGTATCTTAACAATCAGAGATCCTGGTACCGGTGTGTGTTGGAATGGGGGTTTAGGAGTCTAAAGCACCAAATAACGATCATATTTCTACATATTTTAATCAATTAAATGAAACGTACCTAAGAAGAGGTTGTTTTCGGACCTTAAAGGTGAAAATCTTCGCGTCCGAATATTTTCACGTCCCATAAATGTCACGGATTTCGCGGTCCGGTCGGTTCATTTAAAATTGATATCATCATTTTTGACAACAAATTGTGACTTTTTTAAATGAACCATTCAAATTCATCCGTCTTTTCACAATTTGCGGAATAAAATTTTCGCGGTCAGAACGCTGTTGACGCTGAAAATTTCGCGGTTCTTGCAAAATACCGCAAAATCCGTGATATTTTCGCCTTCAAGGTAAGTTTAAGTTGCCAATCAGAAGATTTGCACCACTGCGCCTGATATCTTCGATATGTCTATCAACTGGACATTTTGTCAAGCAGCCCCGTTTTTTACCCGTGGAGATTCAACATTTCTTAACTATTCGATTGCACAAAACCAAAGATCTTCTTAAGAGCAGGAGGAAAACATTTTAACGTCTACGTTCTCTACGTTTTGTGTCAAGTTTCTTCTTCTGAACGTGCATTGGATTGATCTTCGTCTTTTTCGAGTGCTGTAATAATGTCCACCTCAATTATATTTTATGCTTAACATGGTGCGACCTTTTTAATCTTCTTTGTATTTTTTACATGGTAACAACCGTGTTATTCTATTGCTAAAACATGTTTAAAGATCGTTCTAGACAACGAATTTTCAAAATATTCTCCATCACCCAGCTAGGTGGGCGACAATTTATCTTAACTTCTTTTTCCCCTCGACAAATTCGACCTAGCATGAAACAATTATCGCTGATAACTGATTTAACCAGATAATCGAAAAACGACATATATTAAACGCGATTAACCGATCTTGTCTATTTTACATAATCGGAAAACGGTAAAATATCAAATATATTTTTATTATTGAGCCATAAGTAAAGTTAAAGTAAATATCATTATAGTGGAAATAATACATGAATCAAACTATTGTCCTTGTCAGAGGTAACGCGACCAAACCATCGTCTAGTGAGATTAGTCTTGCATACACCACGATTACAACATTATCTTCGCATAGTTTGCTGAGAAATATTTAGTACTATCTTTCAAGCTAAAAGCCTCAATGATTGATAAAATATAAGTACTCGAAATTTCTGTAAAATGCCTTGAAAATGCTTGTGTGTGTTTAAAACGTTTTTTGGGTTTTGAACGTATGTGAAAAGTTTTATTTCACCAGGGACACTATGCAGAACTCACCGGGGTGATTGGTCTCATTATAAACATTATAAATATTCGTGTAGGAAATGCTAAAATGAAATTGGTTGGTTATTCTAGAAGGTAGACAGTTTGGCACGGTAGCCCATATCCGTAAATATACTCGATTATTTAAAAATAAACATATGGTAAATATACTAAAAATCTCAACTCTAAATAACATCCAAGACCAGTCAAACCCTTTTAACATCTCATCTAAATGATTGAGATTTCATTTGTCATGCAAAATTCGTTGATTCAAATTTAAATCTTTGCTTTTCTTTTAATAAAAAGGTCTTTCTGTCAACTTTATTAGCTTGATTCAATTCTTCCTTAAAGAAAAAGAATACGTAAAATACAATGCCTATGTCATAGTTTATTCGTGCATTGTTGACATGCTTTCTTTACATAATCGGAAAACGGTAAAATATTAAATATATTTATTTTATTGAGCCACAAGTAATATAAAAGTGAATACCATTATACTGAAAATAGAAACACTATTAGTTACCGTCCTTATCGGGGGTAGCGCGACTAAACAATGATCGTCTAGTGAGGTTAGTCTTGCAAACACCACGATTACAACCTTATCTTAGCGTTTAGATTGCTAAGAAATTTTTAGTAATTGCTTTCAAGCTGAAGGCTACGTTAACTAATTAAACGAGTTTGTATAATCGTCTATAATTCCCGAAAGTCTTTTTTTATACCGGGTGCGCCAAAACAAAGTATACAAGATTGACACTCCATTGATCGGCAGCTATTTATGATAAAGAAACAAATTAGAAAGCAATAAAAGGAGGAAGGTGGAACTTCAATTTTGATGGGTCTTTTATTAAATTTGGTCAAAAACTTCAAGAGTTATATTGATTTAAAGAAAAAATGTACTCACAAAAAGATGCAAAAATCGATGAAAAATGGGCTATTAAATTTGATTGTTATACTAATCTTTACATTTGGGAGATCCCTTTGGATAACCTTTTATCGGATAATACAAAGGTACCAGCGAGAGAACCTTCGACCTGGGGACCTTTTATATTAGATCATGTTGTTTTGACTTTTAAACCATCAAAAACATTTAGAAAATTAGACCTAGCTCGGTTCTTTATTATCAATAGTGTCAATCTTGTATACTTTTTTTGGCGCACCCAGTACAATTTTTCTGAAAGAATAGGAAACGCATCTGATGATGTATATATGTGTGCTAATAGGAAAGGATATTTTCTAAATGTTTATTTCAGTCGAAACAACGACCGAACATTTATGCGTTCATGGTTGGCGAATGTGAAATCTTGATGAATTAGCACAGGAGAATTTTAGTGTTGTACGGATGAAGCGGGCCATTTTAGCCTCCGACCTCTGGCAAATCAAAATTAGCACCCGGCGAACGGCGAACGGTCTTGATGGAAACTCTACGTTCTCTGGGTTACATCACGACATTAACAACATAACGTAGATGGAAAGATAAAGAAAATAATTTAAGAAAGAAGAGTCCAACTGTTGAATCAGCAAACTAAAACACTTGGTACTCAAGTCGGATCCTGGTAACTACCGCCCAGTGAGTCTGACATCGGTGATATCAAAATTCATGGAATCGTTAATTCGAATTCAAATTGTTGACCATCTTATTATTTACCTCGCCGACGACCAATATGGTTTTGTCTCTTCGGGAGACTGCACTACACAATTATTGCTATGCATTGAGAAATTGCCTAAACTTGTAGAAGACGGTCATAGTTTTGATATTATATACACCGACTTTTCAAAAGCTTTTGACTCGGTTCCTTATGAGCGTTTATACGCTAAACTTAAGAGTCTTGGAATTGACGAAAATCTCCTAAGTTGGATAAAGTCTTTCCTAATAAATAGAATACAATGTGTGAATGTCGAAGGGTTCAAAACATTCTGGACTTCTGTATTAAGTGGAATTCCACAAGGTTCCGTGCTAGGACCAATACTCTTTGTAATATTCATAAATAATTTGCCTCTAGAGATCAAGGATAACATGTGTAAGCTTTTTGGTTTAGGGGCCTCAAATCAAAGCAGACCAGAAAAAAGTTGAAACTGTGCAACGCATAGCTACAAAAATAATCGCAGCAATGTATGACTTATATTAACACCTTGAGTCAACAACCAACAGGATGCAACATTGTTTGTGATAATGATCCTTACTTTTTTGATCATTATATATTTGCTACACGCTTCAGAGTCTGACATTAGATATGTCGCGCTTTTAAATCAATAATGTTGAACGAGGCTGCAGGCCGAGTTTAACATTATTGATTTTGAAGTAAGACATATCTGATGTCAGATGACGAAAGCGTGCAGCAAATATGTTGTCGTAGCTGGATTCATCTTCTTCATCTTTGAGTGCTGCATGACGTGTTATAGCTCATAAAAATAGAAAAGTAACATGAATAGTTAAGTGACCACTAAGCTTGCCGTGGGTTACGACGTTAGGCAGGGTTTCCCTTTTGAAAAATGAGGTGTGGCGATTGTTTGTTGACACCCGACGGATTTGAAAAGCGAGCGTACCGAGAAAAAGCGAAGCGAGTGGCGAAGCAGCTGGAGGTTTGGGGTGCTGTAGCCCCCCCCCTAATGGGGTCCATGGGCGGAACCCCGGGAAAATTCGAGATGTAACGACGCCATCCGATGCGATTTGATTGCTTTTTCCCAAAATATGAAAGTAAGATGGTTAATGGGGTCCGGTGAATTAAATGGACTTACAGCCTGTCACCCTGTGAAATTTTGTTTGCATGGAAGCTTGTTAACTCTGAATGAATTTCGATAAGGTACTTGCCGGTACTTGCCGTGTTCGGTTGGCGCATGCGTACATGTGATATTACAATTCTATTGTTCATCGAAACATTAAGGAACTACGTTCTTGAGTTCTGCGTTGCTCCTTCGGGAACTACGATTACATACATATTTATGAGACCAGTTAGGAGTCTCATGCCAAAGATGAAAACGTTTTGTCCAGAAATGGGGAAAATATGGACAGTTTCTTTTTTTACCAAATATCAACCACTTCATTCTTAATTTGTAATTGCCAATGTTTTGAATACATATGAGCAGTGTCCGGTCCGACAAAATTGTTTTCGTCGCCCGGACAAGAACTTTATTTAGACTGTTTATATATTAAGACTATTTATTTTTCTCGTCTTTAGTTCAAAGTGTCGCCCTAAATGCTAAGTGTCGCCCGGACGCCGTCAGTGAAGTCCGCTACATTGTCGTACACTGCATATGGGAAAACCTTCAAGTCCAGTAATTATGTAGGTAACGTAAGAAGTTTATATCTTGCGTCGTTGTTGAGGTATTGAGACATCCGCTGTAATGTCAGGCCATGATATTCAGCATGCCATGCTGGAAGATACTAAATCCAACTGTGCCTGTACATTAAGTTGGCCTTTTATATAGTTGCGTATGCACAGGAGACGTTATCAGATAGAAAAAGATTTGTGTATAAAAATGAAAAACTCGCTTGCGTCATAGAATAATCTTGAACTATCGAAGAAAACGAATCATGAGCCTGTTATCATCGAAGCGAAATAAGTCACTAGTTTTCATTCGTAGAAAATGAATAGTTTTAATGGAAGGTACAAAATACAAGATACATTGGTAGAAACAAATTAGGCCCTAATACAGTCTTATACGTTTGGAAATGTCATCTTCACAATAATGAATCATCGTAAATTGTGGGTCCTCAACAGTACTTTAATCTAAAATTTAAGGGGGTGGATCTTAAATCGATTTTGTTGGTCACGTTATATTGAAAATTGAAAATCGAAAATTTCATATTCTCGATTTTCTCTCAGAATTTCAAAATATGTGATTCCGTTGGCAAAACAGGGGGTAACGTCAATTGACGCGACTTTGTAACAAAATCGATTTATGAGCCACCCCTAATAAGAAATCAATAGAAAGTATCTGGAAAAAATAAGTAGCCACAAAGCAGACGGAGTATGCAATTCATAATGGGTCTAAACATCTTGTATCTTTTAACATGAAAGAAAGACAAATATCGGAACATATCGGAAAACTATTCCACCTACCACAGCGACCCTTGAGTTTAATGCCCAAAACGATTTTTTTTCTTCAGCGAGATCTACCAGGGATATTTCTCTTAGGTCTGAACATTTTAGTTGCTCTATCTACCTAAAATTCTACGCGGGTCTGATTTTTCTCATGACTATCTTCCTGGGTCTACAGCGATGCTGCGCTTCTGCGAGACAAAATGCAGTATCTCAAGATACTTTCTTCGAAGTTCGAAAAAAAGAAGAAAGATACTTTGTTTTGTCATGCAATTTTAAATAAAATTATAATCGAATGTTTTGACGTCAACCAAAACATGCAACATAAAAACAGTATCTTTAGACAGAAGAGTTTAGCTATTTATTCAAACTGTCATTAATTTAATGAGATGAAAAGTAGATCATGTGTCTAATCATTTCTCAAGCTAGATATTCTTGCGAAATTCCTGAAAAAAATGAGCTTGAATAAAAAAATTACGATGATTTTAGTTTTTTGCCAATATCTCTAAATCACGATTTTCGAGATAGTGTGTTTTGTCATTCAACGGCGTCTATTGAAGAGGATTTGGAGGTGGCATAGGAAGTCTTCAACATGTTATTTTTACCTGGAAATATTGAATTATATGGAAATATATCAGGATACAGAACTCTTTTCAAGTGAACAAATTTTCGTTTATCGCCTTTTCAAATTTTGCAAAAAACCGCATAAAGAAAAAGTTTTTCAGTTCAAGGGAATCCTAATTCAAAGTAGGACCATTTTTATCGGGTTATAAAAAATCGAATCTTAAAATTTTCCCAATATTTTGAACTCCTTAATTACAGAATAAGAGGTGATACTTTGAATTGCGTGCCCTGACTTTTGTCTTTCTATATTGTTAACTTAATCTCGCAGACTGAATCTCTATTTGAATAGGATCTTTAGGAAAAATCTTTAGGAAAAATGGTAGTTTTTACAATCGTATATTCGTATAACAAAAAAAAAGTACGAATGCTGTTTTAATGTAATAATAGACCTGACATCTTCTAGTCATCAGTTCAAATAGTCCCTTCACATTTTTGCCAGGTTAATGTTTAAGATTGAATATATTTTATTACGGTACTTTTTGTTATTTCATATCTAAAACAGGAAATATAATTGTTTGCAATTCTATATCCCTTCGATTCGTGAATACCTAATATTTTATGTACAAAAAAATGTATACTCTCGTTAAAATTCTCATGATTTTCTATGCATACGATAATCACATATTGTTAAATCTCTTTTCATTTACCTGACCACTCTGAACCCCTCCTGCCAGATGAAAATTTTAGACTTTTTCAGCAGTACCAATTAGGCATTGAGGGTAATTGGGTAGTCAATTGGTAGCAGAAACACTAAGTGGAGCATAAGGCTCGATAAGCACTTAAAGAGCTTATGCATGGCTGTTTCATCATTAAATCAAACAATTAACCATTAACTACTGATTAAGGCGTGAGAACCAGATAGAAATTATAAGCTTTTTTAGCAATAACAATTTTAAGGCATTGAGACATGGAATAATTACAAGGCAAGAAATCCACTTTAAAAATTGGATCACTTCAACAGTAATTGAGACACGAGGAAATAATTAAGCAAGAAAATCCAACTAAAGTTTTTTTGTTATTGTTGTTGTTACTTTTATGTTCAGTTTTGCAAACAAACATAATATATACATGTATAAAAAACATACAAAAACAGCAGTATCCTTCCTTCAAATCATATTTACAAATGTGTCTGTGTGTGTAAGTGTGTGTCAACGTGTGTATGCGAGGTGTAAGTGTGGAACAACTAATACCCGATGAGAACAACACCGAAGGCTTGCAACAAAATACAAATCTATGCAAAACCATTGGCTTGCCCATTATAGATATATATATAATAATAATAGTAGACGGGATTTCATAAAAAACAAGACCCGAGTTGCATTTCTTTTTAAATTAAACAAAAACAAAAAATCAAAAATAAAAGGAAATTTTAACATTATATTATTATTGTATGATTGTTATTGTCAACAAAAGAATGTCAGGTCTAGGCAATTAACTTGATGTTTTTAGTTAATTAAAGGAAATCAAAACTTAAGTAATTAGCATGTAAACTACTCTCTTAATTAGGGCACTCTTTTATGGAATCCCGATGTTTGTGAATATATATTAGTGCATACCCAAGGTTCGCAAAAAAGAACGAAAATAATCAGGACTACAATAAGCAATATGCATGTTAAATTTCACAAAATAATATGGAACGTACAGATCCCAATAAAATATATATATGTATATATGCATAAGTAATAATAATGCACTATGGAACACTTGAATTAGTGTGAGAGGGACAGTGGGTGCGTTTCTAAATGAAATGCAAGGTAATAGTTTAAGGAAGAGGGGCTCAAAACATCATTTGTGTAATATAATATTGTTATGGGTGAAAATATTCGGGCGGCTGGTGGAGTGGGGAAGAGGTGCGGATGTGTACATTTCACCGCGATGATATTATTCACGTGCAACGAGAGAGACGTATATGCGTGTGTTGGTATGTCTGTATACTATATCAAGCTTTTATAAAAAGCAAAGCGTAATTCTGTTTCAGCACAGGGCTTACCCATGGACACTTATGCTACAACATGATTTGACACGTTTATACACTAAATATTATGACAGCATAAGGTCTCGGGAAGGGTAAACCTTGTGAAAAATAGCAGTGTACATAGAGCTAAAGTAGATTCTATAATAAGAAAAAATAACGAAACAAGATATGGATCATCCCACCTGGATATGAGAGGGAAAAAGAAGGGTCACAAAGGGAATAATAAAGAGTTTTTCGATTTCAGAAAGGAAGGGTTCAGCAACAAAAAAAGGAAAGAAATATTTATAATTTTTTATAATTCAAGCGGCTAAAATGCATCGTCATCTAAGTATCAACTAGCTAAAATGTCAACATTAAAACCGAAGAGGAACTTATTATGTATGAAAGGTAGACTGTCAACAGTCTAGTTCCCATACACATTAATATTATTCACAGAACAAAATTATTTTGATTAATTTATCTTTTTCTTAAAAACAATTAGGAAGAATTGTGCTAATTACATAGTGCAAGTCAAAAATAAGAATAAGATATATCGGCTTTTTATAATAACATCATTTCTTGCGTAAAGCTTTTTTACAAAACGCTTAGGCAAACAAAAAACGACCAAATGGAAATGAAAACCCCCAAAACTAAAAGCACGTCTTTTTTCTGCACGTAAGGAAATGTCTACAAATTACGAATTAATCTACACTTTCATTGGTTAAAAATTAGACCATTAAAATTCTAATTGGCTCACTTATATTCTTTGAGTTATGACAAAACATCAAATAATGATATTTCAAATCGCATCAACCAGAAAGTAGATGATGTATTTCTCAACCAATTATATAGCAGATATACCCCCATAATTTTTGGACAATTCCTGAAATAAAAGCACAAGAATACTGAAAAAATATGAAGAATTTCAAGAAGAACAAATATAGAACGATAATAGAACATAAGGTGGTGGTGATGTGTGAAAATATTTGAGGACAACTTTCAACGACCCGTATGTTACCGATGCGTGGATGAGAACGGATGCATCCGATGCATATGTGGGTAAGCAGGATGTAAAGTGGGGGAGGGTAATAAGTCATTATGAACACTGCCGTTAGGCATACCGTTAGGCATACCGTTAGGCATACCGTTTGGCATTGAACGAGGTAGATAGTTCGATGGAATTCTCAAAGGAGATCGGTGTCCGCCGGGTGCCGTTGTGTACGGCATTCTTGGGTGATGGACGAACCGTTCTTTTTCGTGTTGTAACATATAACGTTCTTTTTCGGCGAGCTTCTCGGCGAGAAATCGCTCGTCATGAATCTGGTCCAAATACTTTTTATCGCGTTGTGCTTGTTCCATGATATGATTCGATAAGTGTTCGTCGAGAGACCGTTTTAACCCGTTATGAAAGTGGATCCCGTTCGGAATGTGTATTCGTTCGGGATGGGAATTAACACGTTCGGGCATACGTTCATTCATAGTCCTTTCAGCGATGGAACGCGATATAGAATCATAATGTCTATCTGGCGGTCTATCTATAGGATGATCGTCATTAGATTTTTTAAAGTCTTTATCCGGTAATCCCGTCAGGGTTTCGACGGAAAACGGATTCATTTTCTCTTTTCGAATATTCATATGTAATGGTGAGGGCGAAGGGATATCATTTAATATAGGTCTATCCTTCATACTAGAAGTCCTTTCACTGAGTGTCGGAGGTCGATCTTTCATCGCCGGATGTTTATCGCTCAACGGTAACGACCTGTCGGACAATTGGGGTGGGTGCCGATCACCCATCGACGAAGATCTATCGTTCAAAACAGGATGACGATCATTTAAAGCTAAATGACGTTCATTCAGAGCAGAATGTCGGTCATTTAAAGGAAGTCTATCGGAAATCATATGTCTATCACTCATCGCCGGATGTCGGTCATTTATCGGCATATGCCGGTTTATATCGTTTGTAGACGCGGGGCGGTCGTTGAACGCCATATGATGCGGGTGAGCACTTCCTATCGAAGTAAAAGTCTTATGTTTATCTGCGAACTTTTCGAGATCGTGCGGATATCCATCCGGCGGACTTTTCAACGGGTGACGGTAGTGTGGCGGTATGTGCGGACTAATCGGTAGGTGAGGATTTGACCGCTCCGAACTCGTACGCGGCGGTGCCCGGAACGGAGATTGGGTATGACTCGTCGGCGGCGAAAAGGGTCCGAGCGAGTGCATACGCGAGGAAAAGATCGAGTTGCTCGGCATACGTCCGTTGAAGACAGTCGGCGGGTTCTGGAGGTAGGACGAGTGACGTGACATGAAAGCGGAATGATGGATGTCACGTGGTAGAATTGGACCAGCATTTGGTTTGAAAACAGGATTTCGAGATTCCTTCAGAGCTTTTTCAGCAACATCGAGCGAACTACGAACGTTTTCGCTTTCTGCGAGCGATGTCGACATGTTGAGTACACTGGGTCGCGACGCAAATGATTTCAGTTCAGGATTATCACCGAATTTATCATTATAGTCCTTCGGTGGAGGTTGAAAACGTAAATGTTCTTTTGTTATGTCAGCAGGGTACGAATTCCCTTTAAGTGGGGGTTGAGGAAGCGTCGACGGTTTCGTGGGAGGTCTGGGGACGACCGGAGATACAAGCGGCTCGTGATGCGTCGGAACAACAGATGTCAGGAGTTGCGGTGGACTACTGATGTCTTTTTTACGGACGTCGTCGTCAACAGCTTCGACGTCGATTCTCGGCTCGTGATCGATGTTGTGTTTGATGAGTTCTTCTTTTGCCTTCTCTGTGGCCTTGGTGGGAAACTTCATCTTCTCCGTTTCTTTAGACTCGACTAGTTTCGGCGGAAGGTGCGGGTGAGGTTTCGGAGATGATTGTGACGCCTTGACTAATAGACTAGAGTCGGAGGAAGTAGATGATTTTCTTTGTGGAAATGGCTGCATATCCGATGGTAGTTTGATTTCCGGAGTAGCTCTTCTCTCTGGTGTACCTCTTCGCTCCGGTGTTGGCCGAACTTCCAGCGTTGGCCGCACTTCTAGAGTTGGTTTGACTTCAAGCATTGGTTTAACACCTTGAGCATGTTTACCTTCAGTGGGAGGTCGAATTTCAGACGATCTAGCATCTGATAACTTGACCTCAGGATTAATTTTAAGATCCATCGAAGTCTTAATTTCTTGAGTTGGTCTCAGTTCAGGAGTTGGTCGTACTTCGGCCATCGGTCTAACTTCCGGCGTTAGTCTAACCACGGCAGTTGATTTCGAGTCCGGGGTAGGCCTAACGTCCGGCGTTGGCCTTAGTTCCGGTGGTGGACGAGATTCAGGATTCATTCTGATTTCAGGTGACGGTCGAAGGGACGATAATGGCCATGCTTCAGACGGTACTCGAACATCTGAAGGCTTTCGAACGTCAGCAGCAGGCCGCACCTCAGCAACAGGGCGAATTTCCGGAGTTTGTTTTCTTTCAAACGATTGTCTATTTTCGGACGTATTAATTCTATCATTTATTTTTACATCCGGCGGTGTAGTTTTCCGTTCCGGAGTCGATTTGCGATCCGGTTGCACTGGTGGTTTCCTTTCAGACGGAATAAATCTCTCGTTATTAAGTTGCGGAGGAGGGGCACCTTTATTCAACAGTGCATAACGAGGATGTAACGGATTTATTTTCGAATCTGTATCGTCCTGAGTGCTATTAGTACCCGTTGTTGATCCACCTAAGCGACTCATTTGCTTAGCTGCTTGTATAACCTGCTCCTTCTGCCAACTGTCAACGCGAAGCGCTTGACTTATCTCGCCGTTTGAAAGTTTATCACCGATATTATTTGTATTGTTGGTAATATTATTATTACGCTGTTGTTGTTGTTTCTCCTCGATTTTAGTGTTCGTATAAACAGGCTTAACGAACTGAGATTTACTCGACTCCGTACTACTTGTTTTACTCACGTCAGGCTTTGATGATTGGCTGTTCGTTTTGTCGTAACGCGATACAGACGCACTGCTCGTCGACACTAAGGGCCGATCAGACGATAACTTACTGCTACTAACAGTTGAATCATTCGATGACGAATTATTATTAACAGTTCGATTATATTGACTCACAGACATTTGAGTAGTAGATTTCTCACTTGACGTGACAGTCTTTTCATACTGATTACCACCAGAAGATAATTTTTCATATTTAATATTAGGTTGCTGCTGGGAAAAGTTCGTTAGTTGAGATAGAGTTGGACCGTCGTATTTAGTCTCTGGTTTGTTATTATCGACAGAACGGTCCTCTGTTTTCACTTCAGTTTTAGCGATTGACGACTCGATATACTCTTCACTGGTCTCCTCGTCGATTTCAGGTATCATACGACGACAATGTACTTCAGCGTTCAGGTAGGGCGTGTCCCATACCTGAGCCTCGTGGTACGCTGTTATACTATCAAAAAGTCCTTTTTCAACTGCACGGCCAGCACGGTTCGCCATACCGGTCGAAAAGACGTAACAACATCGCGTCACGGTTTCACTTTTCACTGGTTTCTCGACTTTCGCCTTTTTTCGCTTTTTTGGTACTTCAGCAGCTTCTTTCGTCTTCACTTCTATAAAGTAAAAGAAGTATATTAATATTGAATATCTGCTGAACTGGTGTGAAAATTGTACATCACTTAATATTAGATACTCGGTCCTTTGGTGACGGGATACGGCGAGATATGGGGTTTGCGATCCGTATTTCGGACGAGGCGACAGCCGAGTCCAAATACGGATCGCCGAAATAAATTCGAAATAAATTCGTTGCTAGGTCTGTTGATGACGGAGATACGGCGATATATGAGGTCGGCTATCCGTATTTGGACTCGGCTCGTCCGAAATACGTATCGCAGACCTCATATCTCGCCGTATCCCGTCACCAACGGACCGAGTAAGTAAATAATATTCCGTCGGCACGTGACCCAAATTAGCACATTTTATTGGTAGTTGCTAATTTGAGGCGGGATAATCATCGATAATGGATACAGATAAATCACTTACTAAACAACATATCAGTTTCGAGTGACTATTACGCATATCATAAACCAGTAAAAGTTAAAAACTCGAATTACAACTTCATTTATAGGACAGACAGATTTACTAAACGTACGTGGAACTCTATCCAAGCTATTAAAATTCAATTTGTCATAACACGACACGTAGTAAAATCATACTAGCGAAAGGATTGCTTCGCGAACAGATGATGGACAGTTCTGTCACTCAAAAGCTCTCATAAACTTGCTCATTCATATTTTGAATGAAGCTTAAATCTACATGGAATACACGTACTGCAAAATAAACCGTACAATCCAAATAAGAGCTACGTGACATTGAGGACACTCTTTGAGGGACATTAAATCTTCTTCCGTAAATAAAACGTCAAAAAGAAATGATTTATCATCTGTTTCAAAAACATCTTATCAAAACATCAAACTCATAAACAAGAAAAGAAGATCATTTTCTGATTATTAAAAGCCAATTTTCAACTAGTCAAAGAAATTCGAACAACGGCTTTTATTTTGTAGATGCTGATTGACTTAATAACCATTTCGAAAAACCCCCAAAAAAACAGAAGGTTCCGTACCTCTTTATTCTACAAAAATGAAATAAGCAATTCGAATAGTCTTTCGAAATCATGCATTTAAATAGATTTTATTTTACTAGCAAAAAGTCTGTTAGAAATCAGGCCCTTATTTAGATTGGTATAGCAGCAATTTGCCTAATATAGGACCTGGAAAAACAAAAATTAATTTACGTTTTTTTTTATTTTCAACTTACCATCATCGAAGTCATCATCTTCGATTTCTTCTTCGAATTCTTCTTCGTTTCCTTCTTCGTCATCCTCCTCGTCTTTCACTTCATCGTCGACTTCGAGGTTCCACCAATCAGTGCGGTCTCTTCGAGTTTCGTTGCGGATGACGCATTTGCGTTTACCTCGCGGCTGGAACACACTGAGGTCGAGACCGGGCGAGTCGGATCGCACCTCGTGGTCCTTCTCCTTCTCTTTATTGTTTGGTGAGCTTCTTTTAGTTCCATCCTAAAGGAAAAGACAACATTGAAATGTTTAGAGAAGATGTAAGAGTAAGTTAAAAAAAGATAAAGTTGCTCTCTAGTTGGTTCGAAATAATGAAACCATAGTGATAACCAATACTTGATTAAAAACAATTAGATTTGTAATCAAATATTGGTTATCACAATGGTTTCATATTCGAAAAAATTTCCTTAGTTTATTTCTTTTGGTAAAGGATTTAGTTGGTTTCATATATGTAGCATAATTCCGCTTAATCCTTTTCTTTTCTTTCTATGATGACTCAATATGATGTATCTTACTGATTCTTTCTCCAGTCAGTAAAATCGATGCAATTTAATTTAGCAAAGAGACTGGCTGTTCAAAGTCAATTTTCATACTTATTTATTCATAAAGATTTGCAAAGGCTAAACTTGCAAAACCATTCAGCTGTATTGCGTGCTGACAATATCACGGATGATTCTACCGAACTACTTAAAAGAAATTAAGATCTGCATAACAATAGTATTAAACGTACGAAAGCATACAGCACACACAAACAAGCGGAAATAAACGAGGATATGTAATCAATGGACATAATGACACAATGATGACGATAATCTCCACTTCTCTGAGCGTTTCACGTCGAGCTTGACATGCTAGGTGTTGAGAAGGACTTTGTTGTAATATCATACAGTGACGATGGGGTGACGATGGACTGCAACAGTGTCAAGACAGTGAGGTGAAATGATTAACGGTTTTAATGAAACTTTGGTATGGATGATGAAGTGTTTGTAAGTCTCGACTCAAAATTGTTCGAAGAGGAGATAATAATAAGAAAT
This sequence comes from Nanomia bijuga, assembly GCA_032273505.1. Taxonomy (NCBI): domain Eukaryota; kingdom Metazoa; phylum Cnidaria; class Hydrozoa; order Siphonophorae; family Agalmatidae; genus Nanomia; species Nanomia bijuga. Next base: position 31,638 of record JAUKPT010000009.1, on the reverse strand, counting down.
CACTTTATTCAGTGACTCGTTTAGTTTTATTTGGTATCATTTGAGGCTGAATATCGCTTTCCAAATCAAAGGAGAAAACCCTACTCCCTACAATTTTGATATGACAAAATAACAAAATATGCAAAATCCAGATGAGTCATGGACAATAAGGGGGATGGACATAGATGAACATAGATGAACGTAGATGAACATATTAGGGTTGAAAATAAACACCAAAATATAAATCTTATTCTCGAATTCTCAAATGCAATAAAAATGATTACAAAATTAGTGATATAAAAAATAATACTAATCATATTAACGCCAAGGGAGGTTCAAGTAGATTCCATCAAAAGCAACATCAACATGATGGCAAATGACACAGGTAACTCACATATGCTTGTAACAAGAAGACCTGGCAGATTAGCAATCTTTTTCCAAGAAGAATGGACCACGTCTATAAGCACGGGAAAGACGAATCACGAGGTCGCATCGACAAGTAAGCGAGAAAGACGTTTTGTTGACCTTTCAGATCAAAAAAGACATTCCGTGAACAATAATAAAAAAGAGAAAAACTTCTTTCTTGACTTTAACACGCACTAAAGAGTATGATACGATAAAATTTCATTTTATATCTCTTCTACTATTTCGCCTAATTACAAAATGACGAAAGGAATAATTCACCCATGAATTTATATATGTTTAACTTTAAACGTTGAATGAGAGAATAAATATTGATAGAACAGATCGATAAGAAGTTACTTTAAGTCAACTCGAAGTGTCATGGAAGAACACGCGTTACTGGGTCAGGAGAGGCGAGGAAACGTGAGAAGTAAAAGGCGTGTTGTATGGACAACAATCTTTTAAAAGTGGAATAAAAGAGAAAGTTTGAATTGAGAAACCCTGATGGCTATAGGGATATTTACCAGAGTGGAAGCCACGGTTTTCGCACACCGGATATGCGCTGGCTTAGTTAGAGGTGTACACCGGTATCAAAAATATGAGTAAAAAATCATATAAATATCATATCAATATCGGGACAGGCAACCTCCTTTTGCGCCGGGAAGGTCATATGCCATACGTCATACGCCATACGTCATACGCCGGCGTATTTATATTGAGGTTCGCTACGCCGATACGCAGGCTTGTTTACACCGGATATATCCGCCGAAATACCATTGAATTCCAGACTGGAAGCTACTTCTTTACTATGGTGTTTTAAAAGATCTGCTTTGTGAAAAAAGACCATTTAGTTGCCATTTCAAACAAGTAGTTTTTCGTAACCCCCACATACGCACATGAAACACCCTACCCTACCAATGTCCTTTTCATACAAAAAATGGTACTTTGAAACTGAAATTCAGAACATGCAAAATGAATAATCACATTTCACTCCTTTTTAAGGAATCATCTCAAAAGTTTACCTAATTTAGACTATTGATGGTTAAATATTACATCAAGATTTTGATTGGTTCATTTAAAAATGATATCATCATTTTTATCTCTAAGAAAAAATCAAATTGTGACATGATCCCTAAAACAGCTCATCAGTTCACAACTCGTTATTTCCCCCTAAACAAAAAATCCCTCGTGATGTTTTCGAAACGAAACAAGATGAAACCTATCATCTCTACACACAACAAAAAAGAGATGAAAATTGTTCACATTTTCTGGCACCTCCTTCACTGCAACTAATACGTAAATAAAAATATGGAGATAGAATTTCATAGGTTATAACACAAATAATAGAAAACTGTGAAAAATATAGATGACAACCTTCAAGTTATTTTGAAAAAGACCTCATATGGAAAGGAGAGAGAGAGAGAGAGAGAGAGAGAGAGAGAGAGAGAGAGAGAGAGAGAACAGTGACTGTTACTGTCAAAACAGGAAAGCGTTTCGCATATTAATTCGCATTCGACGTAAAAAAACAACCACTCACGCACACACAAACAGACAAACATTGTGTTTCCAAAGGCAGCATAATTCAAATTAAATTCATTTCCACCAAGCTAATGTGGACGTCAGTGCTCGATACAAGCGGAAACTCTGCTCATGAGAGATGAAATTGGCGTACGTAATTCACATCGACGAACGAGTTTGTTTACATCCATGTCTCAGGTATCCATTTAAAAGCACATTAGGACGAAAGGAAAACATAGGAGTGTTTCTACCACAGGAGATATTTGAAAATAAGAAAATGGATTTATCTACTTTCCTCATTTCCTCCTTGTCAAACACACACAGAAAAAACAAAAAGGGAGGATGAGATTCTCGTTTTATATTGAATAAAAGTCGCACTAATGTCATAAAAAAGCTCTTTCTTTCTCTCTTCAATCATTAAGTTTATTCTTTGCAAAACAATTGACGAGAGAGAAAAAGGATGAGAGAGAACGTTCGAGAGAGGAACAGAAAAACAAAAACAAATGTTTGCATAAAGCGCGTCGTCTCGATTTAAGTGAAAGGAACATAATTAAGTCAATCGATAAGTTCAGCTTTAATTAGATATATGATCAATATGAATTAAAAACAGATTTGAAAATATGAACATAATTATTTAGATAGAGCTCAAAATAGATCAGTAGACGAAGGCGACTTTTAAAAAAAAACATTCGTAATGAAACTATGTCGTTTAACACCACCCTTTCGGTGCAATCCGATTAGTACGACAGGGAATGTTCTGGTACCAATTATGAAGCCCTAGTACCCCCCACCCCCCAAAAAAAAACACCCCCAAAAAAAACACTACAGTTCAAAAACAGCGACTTGTTTGAGCCACTTAATTAAAATCGTGTACGAAAAGAAAGTATTTTTTTGTACCCTTAATGAAATATATAAACCTCTTGCCCTCTCTCCCTTTTAAAGACGCGAGTCACGAAAATTACCGTCAAATAAAAACCATCTATGAAAATGAAAAAACACCTTTTTCTCTTTTTTTTTTTTAAAGAACAGATGAAACATAATCGATTCTAAACGGTATATTTAGCAAAGAGATGAAATTCTTCTTTAGTGATGGATGATTCGACATGAAGATGTGGAATTTTCTTGCGTTCCTATGTGACATGTGAAAAAAACAAAAAAAAGACATAGAAAAGTGTTTGCACGATTTATCATACAAGACGACTGAAAGAGAGAAAACTTCTGTGGTTTATGAAAATTAAACTATTCGACGTCTCGATAGAAGAAAGGACAAGAGTCATGAGACAAACGAGAGTCGACAGATGCTGGTTTATTTTCATATGAGTATTATTCGAATTGTGGATAAGATGGAAAACGTCTGGAGAAATGTTTCTGGTGTCAACCAACTGTTACGAGTCAGTTAAGTAGATAATTTCAGGAAAGTCTAGGCAATAATGCTAGAAATAATGAGATATGAAACGAATTACTGTTAGATAAGTAGGAAACCATGTGACGATAAAAATTAAAATAAAGAATGTGCAAGGAAATATATTAATTCTTAAATTCTCAAAAAAACACAGCAAGCAAACAATTCAAGGAAAACTAAATATGACACAAACAAAGAAGATGAACACACCACGACCAACGTCATTTTGATATACCCAAGTAAATCCCTCATCAAACAGCTCAAAGAGAAGAACCGTTTCACACTTTAATGACCTTGTGTTGAAGAAAAGATGTTTATTGTAAGACGTGAGCTTATAACGGATCAAAAACCTTAATTGACTCGCTTATTAGATATCACTTAGTCATGGAAATTAGCTTGCATGTTGGACATTTTTTCCTATTAAAATACCATAGCGATGAGTCAATGTAGGCATGGAGGCTAAAGTATCAATAAATATGAAATTACTTTCGTCCAGCATGCTAGAAGTATGTATGCTTGATACACAGGACAAAAATATAAGTAAATCAGATTAGATGACCGAGTGACATGCTTAATTAAAAGATTTATGAGATGAAATTCAGAGAAAAGAGATGATATCGCCAGCACTGTTTGTAGTTACTGCCCCTAAATTATCAGGGAAGTGCGAATAGAAGAAAAATTTCGAAGAACTAAACTTAGAGCCTTTTTTGAGTAAGTAAGTAACATCCTGTATCATCTGCCCGGTGAAATTTGCCCGGTAGACCTACCCGGTGATTTTTTCTGTTTTTTTAATAAAAGGAAGAATTATTACCTTGCGAACTTTCTTGATGGGCTCATCATCAGCCTCGTCTGTAGTTTTCTTTTTACGTCGTTTCTGAAATAAATAAAATAATGGTTACAGGTTTAGATCACAGTCACAGTCCCAAAACACGAAACTCACTGGTCATTTTGAATGTCCAAGCCAAAACTAACTTCAATCTTTACCTAAGGGATCAAATTTGGTCCAGCGAACAGCGAACGGCGAATTACAACATTTGCCAATTAAAAATTAGGCTTTCGCCGGCCAAACAAAAAACTAGTTAAAACTCTGTTTACCTCTCTTTCTTCCTTTTCTTCTTTTCCTCCTTTATCTTTTGATTCTTTCTCTTCTATCCTTTTATCGTTCACATCACGAACCTGAAGAAAAAGAAAAAAGAAAAAGAAACATTAAAACAGGAGTGAAATTACAACTTAAAGCATCAGGAAACTCCAAAACGAACAGACAACTCTTAAGAGCTTAGTTGCAAACCAAACTTAAGGAACACATAACATTTCCTGGAAAATAAACTTGAATGCAAGCAAAAGGTAAATTCTTAAGAAGAAAATAATTAATTTTCAATTAAAACTGGTATTTGGAGAAAGATGTTGAAATGAGCAAAGAATAAGATAATGATTCCAAGTTATTAATTACTAAAGACATCTACATTGGTTATCAATAGTTAAAATGATATATCTATCTTTTTGATTAAAAAACAGATTTATAACAGATGCATTCTTAATGACTTAATTTTGAAGGTTTCGCGGGGAACGAAGTTTTTCTAAAGACGCACGTAATCGCATCCGTTCATTCGACTAATGAGCATAAGACCATCAGAAAATTTCTCAAAAATATATGACATGTTAGAAGAGATAAGACGTATCATCTGTCATTCTCTGTAATAACATATCATATCAAAATGAAGAGCCAATCAACTCGATTCGATCAGCGAAATGATAAAAGATTTTTTAACTAATTTTTGAATGGCATGATAAGAGATATGAGAGGAGGGAGGGATTACATATGAAATGCGTAGCATTTTGATGAAATTACATAAATTTGACACTTCAGTTATCTATTTTTCGAGTAATATTTTTAAGTTAAAACCCTCCCAAGTTTATATCTTTTAAACACAATCTTTTGGTACGCTTTTATTAGTAAAATGTTATCAAAAACATCAAGTCGACTTTCTTTTAAATCAAATTGACTCTTGTTACATGTGAGTTGCTGTTCGGGTGACGAAATCACCTACCAAGCAGTAGCAGTTCCATATACACAGTCAAAATGCACACACTAGTAACTCGTTGTTCATCATACTCATTCAAATCGCACAGAGAATATATTTAAACAAGTAAAATATTGACGTCACAGTAAATAATAGGAGAGAGTGAAGGAGAAATATGATTTAAACCTGCTCTGGTCCATCCTATGTAGCGTCAATACGGTGTGGCGTGTTCTTCCTTTTTAACTCGGAAGGACAATCCCCGGTGCCGTAATATTTGACGTTCTAGAATAGAACGAGGAGAGGGAGAAAATTAGATTCTCACAAGAGAGGATTTTGTCCGTACAAAACACACACAGGGGACATATTTCCGTCCATAGTGGAGATTTTGCAGATGGTAGATACGGATAAAACTAATAATGTAATATTATTATAATTTATGAATAAAATCTGTCCCCTTCGCAAATGCATCCTTATAGCCCCTTTTCCCTCAACCTTCGAAATTCGGATGCCTCGAAAAACGTTCAGTGATAATCAATTTTAAATTTCGCCTATATTAAAGGAAAGATCCACCACACATTCAATGTGTGTTTTTGTACGGCAGGTTATTTTTTCAAAAACAACTCTTTAAACGCCACATAAATACAGTACATCAATATTTTAAAAGTTTAAAAACATTCATCATTGATTTGAAATCAAAGAAATGGGACTATATACTAATATAATATTCCTTCCATAAAACAGCACTTATTATGATGAAATGTTTAATGCATAAAGGCACTATTGTAATGAAACGGAAATTGTGCAAAAATGAATAAAAATGTCATGACTCCTTTTATAATTGTGTTGACATATGATCCTTCTTGTAACTTAATAGTCCCAATGAAAGGAAGGTCGAAATAATAGAACATGATTCGTGCTTCAACACATTCTTTGATTGAGGTCTAAAAATGTTCTATTTGCATATGATCTTATACAACAACTGCTAATCACTTATTAAAAAGTGCATACGAACTTCACGTCCATCAAAAGGTGACAGGCATGAAGCAATAAGGCATAATGAAGGTTTTTTACAAGGTTTTTATTACAAGCAAAGAGCGGAACTAATACATAAAATGAAAAGGGCATAGTAAATAAACAGAAAAAACAGTCATTCTACTCATGGTAAATTATTAAAAAAGTTCGATGATTAATGGCAGACATTCTGTCATCATGATGACCAGTAATAACTGCGAATTTTCCTAATGATGACTACACAGTCAATTGACTACAAACGATGGGTAAATCACCCTGTAATGGTGTACAAGATTTCTGGAGATTCAATAGGATTTCTCGAAATATTATTGGAAAACAATAAGCGTACGAGATTACTTTTGCAGTACCGACGACATGTTGCATTCCTAATACATTTTGAGTCGATTGACACGTCAAGGTAAAGCTCATTTATGTTAAAATGTAGAAACGCCATGATAGTTGGAAAGTTATACAAAAACGTCACAAAGCGAAAGATTGCGATCAATTGTTATCTGATCTAGTTCTAACCACATTAACTCATATTTAGCTTCTTATCGCACTCCAGCGCACCACGAGTAAGTCAAACAAAAATAAGCACACGACAAAAGGCGTTCATTTTCAACGAGAAAGTCAACACATACATTCTTTCAAAATAATTGTTGTGGATTTGTCAAGCTACGATGTTATCTGGCTCAAGTTTCTCCCAGAAAAACGAACAAACCAACGATGGATTGCCAATTAGGTTAATTGTTGGAATAAGCAATATTATTTAAATAGAAAAGCTTTTCCATAAATAAAAATACTGGTTTTAAATTTAACAGATTTATTTTAAGAGTACCTCTTTGGTTGAATAACACCCAGTCAAAATAGAATCTCCTTTCAAATTAACAGATATTGAATTCCCCCTCTCACACACACCAAAACAACGCACAGACAAAACAACCTTCAACAGACAACAGGGATAATCCAGACGATTTCCGGTTTCCAGTTATAACTACAAACAAAGCTCTCATTTCATGAAGCACACAGAAGAAAAACCAACTCGAAAACCGCACGAAACATAATACTGCGAGCAAACGCGATTCAAACGCTTTACTCGAATGCAACACGATACGATAAACATATTTTCACGGCTAGTAAGATGGACAACCGTTGTCGAAGGCGACCCGAAGGCTCCTTTTTCTTTCGCTACTATCCATTGGTAAGGATAGGGGGGCGACTCCTATCCCTGATTTTTGTACACTTTCCCGCTTTTGTCTAATTTACAATATTTTCCTTATATGATTTTTCAATTATGCATGAAAATACATCTTCCCCAAAAGCAAGAGCTCATTTCCAATCAAATAAATCATACTGCGTTCCTGGTAAATAAATACACAAAATGTCTTTTGATTTAAGAGTATTAAGAAGAAAAACAACTGAATGAATGGCAATATTGGTGAAACTTCCGTCATCATTATTACAACAGAGAAAAATGGTTGATGTATGCCAGATTGTTTAATCGGTTGTCGTAATTGTACGAAATGATTTGAACAATCCTTATCTCCAGTATGTGATAAAAGGACAAGGAGGAGCAGATGGCAATGGACCTTTTTCTTTACTAACTAGCTGTCATAATCGTTTGATTTGCATTTTTCTCTCTCCCGACCTTTTTTTAAATCATATCATCACGTCCATATAGTTTTGCAGGACGACTTTTTATTATTTACTTCCAAGCAAAAAAAAAATGCTATCGATTATTTATATTTTCATGAATAATTGTTTTCATTTAAAGGACCATTAAAATGTTTAAATGTTTTACGAGTTCGTATTTTTAGTTTTCATTGCATTACAAAATAAAGTGAAGGGATAGGAATTTCTCATCTTTAAAGTATATTAAGCAACGCCTGCAATATGTCAATAGGAACATTGCTAAGAATTGTTTATTATTGAATGAGTAATCTATGTTTGATTATGAAATGCTGTCCAATTGGATCTCTGAGAAATTATCTTCATCATGACCCCCAATCTTCTCCCTGTTCAACAGTTCTAATGTAACAAAACGTCACTGTATTACAAAATTAAACATAGTGAGTGCAACCAAGGAACTGTGAGGGTTTATGCGACCACATCAGACGTAATAAATCATAATTACATTTCAAGCTTCGCAACAAGATAGAGAGAATTAACATCATCACGACAAGAGGTTATACAAAAAAGCAAAGATGTGTGATAAAAATAAAAAAAAGCTGTTGAATACAAGAGTAGTGTTGTAAAAAGTGATTCTCTCATCTCTCTCTTACAAATACATAGCAAGTTGATAGGTAGCAGGGAGTCATGGTAACTATTGAAGTTCTTCTGGTTAACCGCGAACCTATTTAATACGACATCGTGGTCAACTGTTAATAATTTACAGATATTGTTATCGGAGGAAAGAAAAAGAAATGTGTGAAGTTTAGTTATGTTAGTCATTCAGCAGCTCAATACATGAATAAGTTATTAAACAACATGGAATGCATTTTGATATTTATTTACTTTCGTTTTTTTTGTTTTTTTTTTAAATCTGGAAATGACTAGGGTCAAGAGATATATCCTTTCGCGCTGCCTGATGAATTTTTGAGAGTTGATAGGTTGTTTTGGTTGTGAGGAAGAGATGAGACCGCAAACAGACACAGACATTCAAACAACGTAATGTTACAAACACGCTTTTTTTATAAGAATATACTTCATTATATGAATAATCAAGATGAAATTGGGAAAAAAGTGAAGAATATGCTAAGAATACTTAATCTTGAAATTTCCTTAAGAATAATATTAATCTTTTATATGAAGTAAAATTTTGTCTTTTTTCTGACGATATTCCAATATTTCTCATTATTTTTTTACCGACATTTCGATATTTCGATTTTTTGCCATAAAAACAATAAGTTTTCGATGCCCTATATTTTTAATTTTTGATGTATATGCTAAGAATATGCTAAGAATAAATTAGGATGAATATTGGCCAAAAGGTTAAGAATATTCATCTTGAAACCAAAAAACACTATTCTTATAAAAAAAAGCGTGTAAATATATATATTAAAAATGCTGAACTAATAATTAATTATATGGTTGAAAATGAAAATGCTTTGCATCTCAAACTTATAACTTTCAACAAATTGGTTATCAACGGAAAGTTCTATCAAATAGAATATTGAATGTGTTTTTTGAAACTTGCTTACATTTGGTTTCTTAAAGCCTACGAACGCCTCTTCAAAAATAAAAATAAATTACTCAGGATTGCGGAAGTATTTTCACGTAAAGGAACATCTAAAAAGTTATTCTAGTTTTAACTATTGATTGGTTGGATAATACATCAGGAGAATTCTGATTGGTTCATTAAATAAACTCATCAAAATATTCAGTATCAAGAAAACATAAATTTATAACTTTTTAAAACAAACCAATCAGGTTCTTCATGATGTAATATCCAACCAATCAATTAGACAATCTTTTAAGATGATCGTTAAATAAATGCAATAAAATGAACCTATTGTAAACAATTTTGAAAATATCATTAATATATAGAAAAAAGAAACGACACTAATCATACTTAGCTATGGGCCAGTTTAAGGCTAAGTTAGTTAGGTAAAAATTACACGATGAAGAATTTGATTAGTTTACTAAAAAAATTGAAAAATAGCTTTTGATAATGTCAAACAACAAGAAATCATATTCTTCTAGGAGGAATTTCCAACCAATCAAAATAACCTTTCCAGCAAACTGCAATCCCATTTACCCCGGGGGTCTCTTTCTCTCAAAAATAGATAGGGATGATCGCCGCACAATATGAGAAATTCCAGAACGACCTTGCTTGAAGGGACAGTTGCACACTTCGATGATTTGACTTTTAAAAAAAATTGCATAAGTACCTCTGATTGGTTAAATGCGAAGGATTTCTGAGTTGAAAAAACCTACCCGAAGGGGCGACCTGTCCTCCCCGGGCCCATTTCAAACATGCAAACAATGAAGGAGCAAAGAAGAATTAGAAGAACTTTGCTTACCTTTTGTCTTCTTCCTTTCATTTGTTTTTTATCTTCTGCGATATCTTTCCGGCCTTCGGATTCATCACCTTGTTCCTACAGAAACGAGAAAAAAAGAATTGGCGGTCAGTTAAGAGTGAAGTAACTAAATACGAAACACACACGCAATATTCCCATGAAATGGCAATTTTACTTTTAATTTACAGACAAAAATATAGCTTTGTTTCCGGCGCACCGGGCGACGAAAAAAAATCTCAACCGGGCAGCCGCAAAAAAATCTTCTTTACAAATATATTTGCGAAAAACAGATTTAATTATGTCATCTGTCACTATTTTTTATCGATTTCCTTGATAGGAATTACGCATTAGTAATACGACAATTCACTGTAGATGAGAAAAAGAAAACAATATATTTCTGTCTGCGGCCGGGTAATACCAAAAAATGTTCTCACCCGGCCGGTGCGCCGGAAACAAAGCTATATTTTTTTGGCCTAATCTACAGACGATCCCTTACATCATCATTCATTGTTTAATGTAAGGTTTACTACAAGTAGAATCTATATATAAAAAAACCCTTGCCAATACCTAAACAGTTCTACGTGTACGATGGAAACGTCACATTTGGAACAACAGGTAAATTGAAATGAAGAAAATACATTTCTCTTTTTATTTCTTTCACCTTGAAGTGTTAATGTTATTCTTTAAATTGAAATGAACACTCGCGGTCACTTCCCATAATACATACTATCGATTCGTGAGTATTCTCTTTAATTCTTACGCGGAAGAAAAAAAAAGGGAGAAACGAAGATGGATAGAGTCCAAAAGGATATCTGTAAATGATTCAACGCAACTTTCTTGTCTATAGCTACGTCAATTCAAAACATGGAGATGAACATATCCTTTAGCTAGTAATTGAATTATTTAGAGCCCAACAGGAGAAAAATGTTTATTCTTAAAACAGAATACAGATTGTTTTTCTCAATGGAAGTTCTAATAATAGGCATCTTTTTTAGTGCGAACGAGCAGCTTTAACGTAGGTACTCGACTATCAAATTAGCGGGAATGGACGCTTATTCTTCCCGAAAAAAAATCCACCTCAGACAGACTTCTTTGATCATGGACGCTTATTAATTCCTGAAAAAAAAATCCACCTTGGACGCGCTTATTTTATCGTGGACGCTTATTAATTCTTGAAAAAAAAAATCCAACAAAATCCAACTAACCCAATAAAATCTAACAAAATCAACAAAAAATCCAATATATTCAATAATGGTGGACGCTTATTACATACTGGACGCTTATTAATTCGAGCAAATTTACCAGGGTGGACGTTTATTCCATCATGCCCACTTATTCGAAATTCGAGAGTAGGAAGGTAGAATGCATGTGGTATTTCAACTAGATTTATGGCGCAAGGTAATATTTTCACCATCATGTTTCCCGGCTTACTGGCACACACTAGGGTATGTTCTTCATTCATTGGATATGCTGGCATGGCCCGGCACAGGCAATTTTCTTCTAAAATAAAATAGCCTATAGCGCAGCCTATACATGCATTCCACCTTGGTATCGTGTAGTCATATGCATTAGTTTGCTGAGATTTAGAACATTATTTACATGTGTGTTGAGACAAATTTAGATGTTCCAGAACAAATCATACTACATATATGCTAGAAGGAAACAATTAAGTCGTTTTAGTTCACAGGAAAATGTCGATTACGAGCAATTAGAAATTCTTTAGAAGAATTAAGAATTTAAACCCACACAGTCTCTGCAGTATCCCCAAACCATCTACTAAACTAAATAAGTTTGAATCAAATACAAAATTAGTAATCAAATTACTTGAAATTTCTATCGTCTGAATACAAAATACACCAATTAAATTCGAAATAAGAATTCACTCAATCTCTTTTCAAAATTGTTAAATTTGCCAGAACTACACACTAAAAGCCATAGCAACGTGAAACGTTCTACATAACAACAAAATTGGCCCAACTTATTTCTTAACGAGAAAAAATGACGAACACAATTGCTCTCTTCAACTACACGAAATTGTTTCAAAAACAAAACAAAAACATTCAAAAACGACGAGGCATATTGAAAATATTGAATTTCTTTACTCGAACTTTCCCTTTCCATGGATGGAAAACATCTGAAATTGTCCATCAGGATATATTTTTGGCAGTGAAACAACACGCAAAGAAATTAGAACAATATTTTTATTTCCCGACAACAATATTATCTTTCCGTCGTCGATGAATGTTTTATAGCAAAGTGAGGCGAGAACTTGCAAATACGAGGAGTTGGAATAAAGGGTTTTATATTTGAAATTCTTTAGGTATAGTCTCAAAACTTTGTCTAATTTAGATTTTTGATTGGAATAATATTACATCATGAAGGATCTAGTTGGTTTACTAAAAATATCTTTTATCGTTTTGAGTTTTAGCAGAATATCAAATTGTGACATTTTTGAGTGAACCAATCAGATACTTGATGTAATTTTCAACCAATCAAAAGTCAAAGTCAGAAAAAGTTTTGTGATGATCTCTTGTTCAGAGAAATATAAAATTGTGAGGTGTAAAATTTAAGAAGAGTGATATTGATATAGTGATAGAACAGAAGAGCCGGCGGTGATTGTTATACTAACACAAACACAGGACAACTGATCACACGTAAATGGTAAACAAAGTGAAAACTAAAGTTTAAAGAACTCTCGTGTTTGACGTCAAACTATAAACAATACCCAACAAGAGAGAAGATATACGTCCAATGTATAATATGCTGAAAGTAGAGAGCATTACCTCTGGTCTCTGTTTTATCCATGCTACATGTTAGCAAAACAACATAGCACGAAATATACGCTTTCTTTAAGAATATGTGAAATTTCGCGAACTTGTTTTCTTTTGTTTTTTATTCGAAACAAAAACTTGAGTTTGATTCATAATAAAGGAATTTTGTAAAAAAAGACGAAAAGTTTAATCAAAATCAAAAAAATGTGTATGTGTTTGTGTGTGAGTGTGTGTATGTATGCTCGTGTTGCCTTGTTGGTCGTTCGACCTGGATCTACACACACATCATCTACACACACATCGACGTACGAAACATCAATTATGAAAGTCACGAAAAAATAGAGGAGTGTCAGACGTTCATTCAACTCTTGAAACCCGCAATACAATATCAGAAAGTAGATGCGTGTGTATGAATATGCGTTGTGTACGTTGAATGCGTTAAAGATGAGCATGTATATGCATATGAAATGAATAACATGTATTCCAATAACTTTTCTTTTGGTATGAGGAAAATGATTGAGATTACACACATCTTTCCGATGAAAAAGTACTACCTATACATTTAATACTATCTATATAAAGAATAACTTTAATCGGGCAAAAATCCTGGTAGGGGCAACATCACTCACAAGAAATGTCGTTCATTATTATTTTCCACGTAGATTTACGAATTCTTTTTTTTTCACAGAAATCTGTGTTGATTCGCTTCTCGGTTTTACGTGTAATAAGTATATGTTATTTTTGTTTCTTTAAGAAATTGTTTTGCAATGAAAAACGAGAAAAAACTCGAAAAAAATACTCAATAAGAAAGTTAGTTCACAACTATTGAAAATCCCTCTCTCGAAGTTTTCACATCTACAATAAAAAATGTTAGGAAGGAAATAAAAATGAAATGAAATGAAAAGATAAGGATATGCAATAAAGAAGAAGTAAGGAAAGAGAAAAAACAACAACTTTATAGTCCACTACACAGAACAGTATTAGGTACAAGCTAACGAAATTAGCTACAAATATGACTGCATGCGGAGTAACTAAGCAGTGGTTTTGATACTTTACATTATATGACGCCCTGTCGAGAATGTGAATTGGTAAAACTCGTAATACTATTAATTAAATATGAAGCTGTATTTATTCAATACGGTATCCCAGGGAGCCGATAGATAAACCACACTGCCAGAACACTGACAAATCATTCCAATTCGAGAAAAAGCAATGGGGCTCCTCCCAACAATAAGGTTACTATTGGAAACAAATATTGCACCTCAAAAACCTTCAATCAATATATAGAAGAGTGATAAAATTAATGATAAATATAATATATTAGGACATAGGTTTATCTACAAGACCAACGTGAAGATAATATCTTGAAGATTTATTAGTGGTACTTCGTTATGGTCGCATATCTGTAACCAATAGATGGCAGTGACGTTGCACGAATCATACAGGACAACAAAAGAAAAACAGATCAAGAAAATGTCTATACTCAAGTCACTCAACACGCAGTCACATCAGCTCAGAAGAGGAGTGGTGGTATTTTATCACATTATCAATTTTCCTTCATAATATGCAAGCAACGAGGAGTCATTAGCGTAGTGCAATCAAACTCAAATCCTTTATCAATGATGGACTTAACAAGATGAAAGAATTACTTTGATGTGTACCTTGTAATGGTTGGTCGACGGAATAACAATAAAAATGGAACCACAACAGATCAGCGGAGTTCACGCGTAAGCTAGTAAGGACTCACCTTGGCACGCATGCGATAGTGTGACATGTCGCGCGATCCGACGTAGTACCTTATTTCTTTCAACACTCAAAGGCTTGTTGATTTCCAAATACATGTATCTGCAGCTTGATTTGTTATGATTTTCATACCTATAGGGTATACGTTAGATATAAATAAAAACTTTACGAGATTTTTTTTACAAAGACAGCAATAAACCTTCCAAACACAAGCCAACAGTTCGAGAAAAGAATAAATGACAACACAAAAACAAGTTGGTGTTAATTTTTCTCGAAACATTTAAATAAACTTCGAAAGTTAAACAAGAACTAACGTCAGGAGGAAAGAGATACATATTAGAACGGTGATTCGAATAATTACCACTAATAAGTAGCAGAAATATCTTTAATGACGAATAAATTACCAAGCCTATTAATTATTTGTTTGAGTTTTTAACAGAAACGTAGAAATTTTGCGAATTGTGATGTTTAGATTGTAAACACTGCGACTGGAAATAGACATAGACCAGGAAAGAAATGTAAAAAGAACACAACAATAAGTAGAGTCGAAGAGAGAGAAATTCGTCGGAGAAAGGAAATTTAGTTTTTTTCGAAATATTTCTTACTACAAGCCCCTAATTTCTTTAAAATCCCTAAATTGTAATTCGCAATAGATATGGATAAAGATTCCCTCACTAAACTTCTAATGAAATGCAAAACAAAAAGGAAATTTTTACTATTTAAGGGAGTAAAAAAAAACACACCCGGGCCAGGTGGTTCAAAGCATGTTTAAAGCTGTTTTAAGCTAAACACTGTTTAAGAAATATCTTACGTTAAACAGTGTTTAAGCTAAATAACGTTCGAACAATCGGGTCCTGAACTACAGCCCATATTCTTTTTCAATTCCAATAGAAAGCAACAATTCTTAATCAGAAAAAATCATGAAAAATTACCTCCGTTCATTTCTCACGTACACTCGCATACAAATATCAAACTTTCATAATTCCCTCGACCTTCGGTATTGAGATCTATTTCAAAGCAACACATTAGTCGTGAAACTTCAAACGCTTTTTGATCAATGCAAACGAGATGACAATAGAAACAACTCTATAAAAACTCGTTTGTTTTGATAACATTAAATACATTTGTATTGTCAAGTGGGAGGTGACGACTGAACTTGTTCACCCAATCACTGAACGAGATGGGAGTCGTCGATGTATTAGTTTATAGCTCGAAATCCATTCGAACAGGTCTGTCGTTTAACTTACACGGACGTCCCTCTTAATATAATATACGATTTTTCTTTATCTTTTCGGAATATATTGCTTTTTAGTTCTCTTAAATTTATAATAGTCGAGTCGTTATAGTACATTAAGGATGTCCTTGCCAAATAGATTACAAAAGGATATTGTTTTACTGATGTCATCATAAATACAAAAACAAAGGTTATAGAAAACAGTCAATTGAACTCATAACGAATAGATGCATTGATTTTGGCATTACATTGCTATTACGCTAGTTCCTTCTTACAACCTTTTAGGTATGTTGAGTTTAAAGATTCAACAGCAATGTTTACTTGAAGAATACGCACACATAGAAATACGAGTATTGTCTTAGTATTTCGACGTGCGTGGAATCACGCCAATTGAGAATTAAATATGTATTTTGATTTTATCTCAGTAATAGTAGTGAACATATATTCGGACCATTTTTACAGTAGTAAAATGTAATAAATCTCGACAGGAAAAAAATTTAGATATTTTTTTAGGCGTATATCTAAAGCGTCTGTAGACATACACACACACACAAATTTAAAATATGACTTTCGCAAGTATACACACATCTGAAACGTGCAAAGCAAGGGAAGTCGAACTACAATGCGAGCCTCTTATCAATTTCTAAAACATCAAAGAACCAATTAGGGAATATAAGAAAAATACAATCAAAAGATGGATCACAAAATCATATAACGTGTAGGCGTCAAGCATTTTGATATCCCGTGCAAGATGTGTGAACTCGAGAGAAACAGGAGAGGTTGAGTAGCACACATCGTATAAGAAAAGGAAGGTAATAAATCATTAGCAAATATTGACAGAAAAGCTCACTGGAATACTTCGTAGTGGAACAACACACAGCAACAGCAAAACATCATAAAGGCTCGACACTAACTGTTTTTCTTTACACTCAGCTGTAAGCCTACACCTCAATAGGGAGATAATTGACAACTGGCACAAAGTGTGGGGAGTAGAGAAGTAGAATTGGCCACACAGAGCAGGAGGGGAAATTTGGGAAGAAATGAGCGATTTGTATTGCACCCTTAAGCGAGGAAGAAAAGTAGGCAAGGTGTAGGCAAGAAATAAGAATTGTTTAATTGTTGTTGTAATTGCAAAAAATATTTTGCAGAAGAACATTTTCTTAAACAATAATTTACTTTAAAGCAGGGTTTTCATTGCATGTAAAATTCTTTAGGAACAAATATCCGTCCCCACACGTTAGCAGCACTTATTTCCTTACGTATATCATAGCACAAATCAAAAGGTGTTTGGGCCTTTATATATGTTCTTCAAAACAATTGCATCGTATTAAAATGTCAATACCATGATATCTTCAGAATTTCAATCAAAAAAGAATGAAAAAAACTGTATTAAATAGAAAGGAGATTGCAATAACACAATCACAACGCCTGGAATTCATTCACAATTATAAAATATTTAAAATACACTGACGTCAATAAGGTCGAAAATTCAATAAATCTTTTACGAATGAGTAATATGCAAAATAAGTTCCTAGGTTAAAATGTAAATAAATACGAATCAGCGAGTTGTAATAACAAATGGTGTTGTAGTAAAGGAAAGTTTACATTACTTGTGGAATCGATAGTGCGATATTTATATACCTTGAGGTTTAATATGCAATTACATTTTCAGTTATACTCATGTGGGAACACCGACTCGCATGATTTCTGTTAGTCAGTTCATTTCGCGCTTGGTATAAACACCATACTTTTCACATGATATTAAGATAAATGTTTCCCAGAAAGGTGTCGTTGATATTATATGAATATATCGAACCATGTGAGAACTCAATCTTGTATCGTCTCAGAAAAAACGGAATATATTTTTTAATCTATATCACAGACTACTAAACAATATTGTTTAGTAGTCCGTGTCTATATTGATCATCGGTTAATTACAATATCAAACAAAGTAAGAACAATTTGCAAATCATTGAGTAATAAAACGTAATTCTTTTGTCTCATACCAAAGATATGGTTTACCATCTCATTCGCTCTTTTTGTAAGCTGTAAATATTCGAAAAACTTTCGACTTAATCCTTCAACATCACTGACTAAAACTTAAATAACAACATATTTTCTTATACTCTCATCTTTCTTTAGAATAAAAAAATTGATTTTGTTTTCACGTCGTTTATATAGAAAAATATCTTTTTAAAAAGGCTTTTTAATGTTCGAAGGAAATGATGTGAATAAAAACAACGGACAATAGATCGCGCTGTCTCTACATCTACTTTGCGACGTTTTAAATCGATTTCCGTTCACCTTGAGAAGCGAGTGATAATAGGAAAAATAAACTTAAAACTTCGTAAGGAATCATATCAAAACTTTGATCAAACTTTTGATCAAAAAGTATCTGTTTGGTTCACTTAAAAATGTCACAATTTGATGTTTTGTTCAAACTCAAAATGATGAAAATATTTTTCAGCTAACCAATTAAAATCTTCATGATGTAACATTCAACCAATTAATAGTCTAAATTAAACAAAGTTTTGTTATGATCCCTTATACAAAACAAATGAATTATCACATCTCGTTCTTGAGTCTCGCTCAAATCATTAACTTAGTTACACAACTCTACTGACCGACGAAACGGGTTTTGACAAATATTTCGATCAAAAAGCTAGATAAGTAAATTCAATTAAAAGATTTGAGTGAAAGATTGTGTCGACGTTTAAACGAACCAGTGTGAACGTTCTCAGGATAAAGTTCATTGGTCATGCTCTGTGAAAACACTATAAGTTTTATCTGTTCTAGTAGTATTTATCAATATTTTAATATTAAAAACAAGAGATTTTGGATATTGATCTTTTTTAATATTGATTTTGTTGAGAGCAATATAACGCGAATTTAAAAACCAATGCAATTTCTTTATCAAAAGCTTGTTTATATTTAACAAATTTAATTTAGCTTCATCTAGTATGACACATACATAACAAAAAACACATCTTTGAACAAATATATCTTATTAAAACTTCATTTATTTCACAAAGGAGTCACCTAATAAAATCCATTTAAAGCTCCATCTACACTTGCAAGTTTACACACACAACAAGTAACATGTGAAATCGGCTCTATACTATAGAACACCAAATTTGCTCAAAACAATCAAAGTAACAAAGGGGAGACGATTAAACATGAAAATCAAACACAAGAAAAGCCAATACACACAATGAGAAGCCGACAGTGTAGAAAGAGCGGTGGATATGAAACACTCAACGTACACGCGTTATAAACCATCTCCCAGCCTTCTGAATATAAAGGCGATTCATTTATCATAAACAAGGCTGTTTAGAAATACTATGATTTTCTCCAAGAAATTCGTATACACTTGGAAAGGTATACATTAAAAGTAACAACCGATGCGGAAATAGTAATAAGAAATAAAAATCACTAATTGCATAGAAGGTTATGTTACCGTCACTGGCCAACTGCAACATATTGTTTATGTATCAAAGAGTAGGAGAAGCCAATTAACTAACCGCACACAAAGAGTTCTTTTTATAACACACAAACCTCAAGAGAGAGTGGAGATCAATTAATAGACTATTTGCATGCTGATTAGGCTGAAAGTGATTACATGGGAGAACAATCGCACACAATTCATCATCATCATACCATGTGTGGGGAATAGAATCGAAGATCTAATCAAACGTACTGTATTTAAAAAACGCAAAAGTAAGAGACTGAGGAGATCTAATCAAATCTTGTTGTATTATGATAAAGAAAACGTACGATGCAAAACGTGTGACGCGTAAAGGAAGTGAATGAACGATAGGCGATAACGCACTACCACGTACGCGATACATGACATGCATGACGCAGTCGCTCTGCTCACCCAATAAAAAACAAATAGTCATGGCATCATGATCACAAAGCGGGCGTGATGAATCATCAAAAAGCGAACAATATTGGGGGGGGGGTTATGTTTCATAATAATCGTGGTGACGCCACCCGTATTCTAAAATGTCACTCGGAGAAAGCCCAGACTTGAAAGGGTTGTAAGAATAATACTGCCGCCCAATACGTGTGTATATGTCAATGTAACAAATCGTATATCCATTTATATCAGCTATACATACAAAAGCTTATAAAAATAATCATATCACAATCTTGACGAAAGAGAGAATAAATGACAACACACTCAATCGAGGCATTTCTACATATTTTCATATTATCATAATAAACGTCTTGATGTTTGAAATATAACAGTTATCAATTTCCGCACGACTGTGCCGTATTCCTTTCATGCATCCGAGAGCATTAACATGAATATGAAGAGATGAAGTAAAGGTCTGAGCGATCGCGTATTCACCACAATTTTCAGTTTAATAAAATTTCAAATTTTGACATTTTTAAATTAAACATAACGATCCTTGATGACATATTTTCAATCAATAAATAGTCTGAATTAAACAATGTTTTGAGATGGACTTTTTACTCCTTCAGGCGCACGCACAAGAAACGTATACATCCGTTCGAGCGGTCAAGCAGCGCTCAGTTTTTCTTCTTGGCTCTTCTGGAGTGACAAACATAGATTCTATAGATTGTTTTTGAATGAAATGGTGGGAGTGACTGGAAACACAACATCGCAGCAATTAGAATTAGTAGATTTCAAGGTTTAGTAACAAATAAGAAAAGTGTTGACGTTGAAGGTGTATCAGTTTCGAAAAAGTTGTTCGGCTTAATAATATTAATGTATGCAACGATAAATATTTTAGCCAACAGCAAAAGTTGAAAAATAGGGTAGAAATATGCGATTTCTATTGTTTTGCACCCTAAAACAGGGAAGAAATAAGAACAAAAGCAAATTGGTGGGAGAAGAAATTAGAAGTTTGGATCAAAATATTTACTGAATACATGACTGAATACATGACTTCATAACACACAGAATTCAAAGAGTTTGGGATTGAAAGGATGTAATACATATGTCCCAACCCCCTTTCGACAGAGCGGGTTCAAAGTATTACAAACACAAAAAGCTCATATTTGTAATATCTACAAACTACTCATAGCAATGTCACGTGTGTTTGTACATGAATATTGGACTACTCTTTCGCAACAGTCACATTACACAGGGTACAGATTCCTACGCCTATAGTAATAATACCATACTCATTAAAGACAGAATAGTTAATCAGTCAAGCAAAAATCTGAGTAAAGAAACAAAAACGAACATACAAACACTCACTCAAAAGGGACGGACAAAAAACAAGGGCTAATTATATTCGGTGCCCACTTTGTGTAGAATTAGTCGTTAATCTGATGGTCATTAGTGTTTTCAAGATTAATGACAAATAAGAGATGATTGTTCTGATGAAAACTTTAGCTTCTCAGAATGACGAGAGGGAAGAATATGGCGAAAAGTAAAGTGAATAGAATTCAGCACTTAAAAATAAATTCAATAATTGGAAACGAAAAATCAGAGCGGACTTCAAAACTTAAATATCACGTGATAGTAGCTTGTACGTTGACCAATCATGAAACACTTTACCACTTTACCATATCAAATATTATTTCGGACACAATATGTGAAATGGACAAAGATAAAATTGATTTCATACATAAACGATAGAAACCGATAAAAAAAAACACCCGTTAAAATGGTGGTACTAGTCTAATTAGAATTTATTAGATGAATTTGGGTCCTGCGCGGTTACGCCCCTAGCTTATAGAAATATCCGAACAGCTGTCAAGAATTCAAATTTCGATGTCCATGTTTCCGTGTTTGGGAGTGGTATGGCATTATAACGGTATGGAAAGAAGGTTGAGTATGTTGTAATGAGCGTTAAGTTAATGTTAAGAGTTTTTATGCATACCAGCAGAAAAGCTTCAAGATCATACTTTGAAGTCAATGAAAAGCTTTTACTAGATAAACAATTTAATAGAATACATAGATATAAATCTTTATGTCTAAGAGTGGTTGTCGTCAAATTTCGGCTTAATCAGCCGTAGAAATAAATTCATCGGGAAGCTAATTAGTTAAATTAAATATGTCGCAATTTAATGTTTTTTTAAAATTAGAAACTGATGAAAACACTTCTTCGTGAACAAATCAGATGAAGTAATCTTCAACCAACCAATCGACTAAATTAGCCATGATGTGGCGACAAGCCCTGATAGAATCATATTTTTTTGTTTATAACTTTTCAAAAGACTACGATAGAATGAAACTCAGTAAGAATTGCAATGTACATATCATTACACCAGTTGAAAAACATGTTCAAACATCAGTTATGAATTTCTTGCACAAGAACACACCTTAGAGATATGAATTATGTTTTTTTTTAATTAAAAACTTTCGACTTGTGAAAAAAAACATATTACTATCTTATCTTCATTTGAAAAATAATATCACACTAAAACCTGTTAATATTAATTCTCAACTTTATGTCAAATCTTATCTTGGATATTCTAATGAAGTATATTCTTAAAAATAAAAAGGCATGTAATATCACACTAAAACCTGTTGATATCAATTCTTAACTTTCCGTCAAATTTTATCTTGGTTATTCTAATAAAGTATATTCTTAAAAAATAAAAAGGCATGTAATATCACACTAAAACCTGATGATATTTTAGGGGGGTATCAGCGCAACGTGCGTCAGCAACAAATCAATCAATATCCTTACCATGCATAACAGTCCGGAATATTCCTTCTGTCCTTGTTGCGTTAAATTAATTCCAAGCCACTCAAAGGGTATCTTGATGTCTAATTTATTCATACTTTTTTTCATCGTCGTCGTCGATTCGACAAATTTCATTTTTTTTATCATAATCAAGTTATCAACAAGTTAATTCGACTCCATCGATGCCCTTGAGAACTTGCACATGAATGAACTAAAACAACTTCTCTTCTGGAAATATGTCTCTTCTTCTCGCCCCTCTTTTAATAAACTTTATTTGTACGAGATCTACTATACAATTTATTCATTTAGGACTTAAAGCACATGCTCAAGTGTCAATAAAAAAGCCCCGTTTTCTCTCTTAAATGTTTTCTATAAGGATCTTTTACTAAAATATCTGTTGTTCAGCAATAAACCTCTTTGTGTTTGCTTTCTCTGTAGAGTACTGTATAAAATATATATTTATTCTAAATTCTAAAATTTAATAGCAAAACATTTAGTATTTTTCATGACCATAACACGCGACATTGCGATATGAAATAAGAATTAAAACCATACAAGCAACATGTGTTTATCATTTCTGCACATAAATAAAAAAGATATAAAATAAGATATTTTTTCTTTAATTAAAAACCAACAACATATACATGACTTCAGTAAAAAATGCCTTGAATGTACATAGAGATAAGTATATATGTGTGTGCTAATATTTTTTCCTTCAAACCTCTGTCGCCTTTGTTCTATATGAACTGTTGAAACACACAGCAAGCTTGACACAGATTGCTTTACAACGTCATACGGCGCTCGACTGATTATAAAAACATTTTTATAAACTTCTTAACCATAGTGATCGAAGGCTATTCAAACAATGTGCTTGTAAAAAGAGAACCTTTATTGATTTTCTGTTATTGTTGGTTGTCTAATCTCATATTCTATTGTTACGTTAGACGGCTCTCTTGCAACACAAAAGATCACGCTAAAAACCTTTTTTTTTAAATGAAATAAAATTCATAATCTTTATTCAAGCTGGTACGTGTGTTTTTTGTGAAATGAATTCTTTCTTTATTATTTTTTATCAGGTCGAAATTCCGTTCTGTATGATTTTTTTTTACTTGTATGTATATAGAGAAATATAGAGGTAAGGTTTTATAATTTTCAAAGAAAGCGTTTTTGTGTAAGAAAAAAGCGGACTTCTTTCCTTGTATGTCGATAACAGTTTTATAATCGTAAAAAGATAGCGCGTGATAACTTACTAACATATCAATTATAACTAAACAATTCACACGTACAAAAGAGAAATATCTTTAAAACATCTCAGTTCAGTTTTAATCGAACGAAGATCAAATATCTGTCAAAAACCCAAACCACAAGCAATTTACAAAATATCATGTTCAAACTCGAGTACATGTGAGAGTAAGTGTAAGTGTGTTGATTTCCTTCGCGCTCATAAACATACACACATGAAATATTCGCTCAAAAATCTTTATATCTCTACACACACAGCACACAGACAAACACAAAATGGAGCAAAATTATCCAACGGTAAATATTTTAGCCAAGAAATAGGCAAAAATAGGAAAAATTTGGAAAAAAGGGAAGAAATAAGCTCTTTCCATTGAAAAAAATAGTTTGGGCCAAAATATTTACCATTGAAATTATATTAGAGCTATAAACAGAGAAGCAAAACACATATAATGACAAAATAAAAACATGAGGACTAAAACATAGAGAACTAGAACACAAATGATAATAAGCAAAAAAATAAAAGAGATATATTTATCCTCGCCCGCACAAAAAGGTGTCATTTCTCTCGCTCTGAATCATTAATATACCTTCCTTTTTCCAGCATGAGATATGAAATTGACAATTCTTTATTCATTCCTTTACGTTTCTCGCGTACAATAACTCGACATGTCGTTCACAAAGAAAATGTCATCTAGTCTATAGCTAGTACAGAGAAAAACTGTCATCCTTAAAAATGTAAATGGTTTAACGATAAAAAACAGGGAGAATGGTCATATAGAAAGCAATAAAAAAAGACTAAATACATAGCTAATGTTATAATATGCAAAATGATTATCATTAAAGCAATGTCGGAATATTAATATGAACTTCTTTTTCCAGCCGACTAGTAATGTAATTCACTTCCAATGTATATTATATCCAAACCTTTCCTGATTCAATAATAGAAAAAAAACAGAAAAAAATTGTTTTCAATTACAACACAGAGTCCGAATTTGATCGATATATAAAATAAAAAATGAAAAATTCTTTGAAAGTTTCGTTCAACAAAAAAACTACATATAACTAAACTATACACAAAGCAACGAAAATGTTTTTTTTTTCATGTCCAGATTTTTTCTTTATTATTAAATTCCTTTCTTACATATCTCAGAGAAACACGCCACACAAAATAAAATATTGAATTAAATTCATGATTAGCAAACAATAAAAATAAATTATGTTTTCAAGTGCATATCATGAGATGTGATGTTGATATTGCAATCAATAACAAATAAACAAACATACGCCAAGCCCAACTCGTAAGAAAGAAGTGCTTCATCAAAATGAAACATGCAAAAGATGTTGATGTAACATCAAACAAAAAGATGGTTATTTTCCGATAAATCCTTGTCAAAACTAATGAATAATAGCAAATGACGTTGGCGTAAATACAATGCATTACCAGTTTACCAATCGTCGAGCAAAATTTAGTGATTTAATGAGAAACTATTAAAGAACATTTTAGAAAAATCATGATACTAGACTACTAGAATACTAGAACTTTAACATCACCAAAACCATTCCGTTGTAATTGCTACAAATTAGATGAGTCGATACCTCTTATTGTTTCATTACTGATTTCAATCATAGTCCGATTTTAAAGTTTAATTAACTATAATTATTAGATAATTGACGGAATTTTGCATATGAGGAATAATTATTTGAGAATATCGTTTTTAATCTCGCAATTACAACTTAATGTTCAATTGCCTGCGACCAATTATCGTATCATAAGTGCTTAAACGTCCCATTTAATCGTTGCGGTCAGTTTTCACCTTAAACGCTGAGTTTAACGAAACATTTAGGCTCAACTCTCAGTAAAACATATCATATTATGCAAATTCAAATAATTCGCTAGTTGTTTTGATAAAGAAAAGATAATGTTTCAACACCAAAATGAAAATTTAAAGCATTAATGAACAAATAATGCTGGTTTATGATTAAATTTGTTTAGTATCAAAACTTTTTATAAACAGCTATGTAAAAACAACTACACAGTTATCAAAGAAGCAACAAAAACCTTGTTTTGATATCAATCAAATACCCTACATCTATCCATCTGAAGCAACAGAAATGCATAAACAATTCCCTGCATTAAAGCTAAACAGTTCAGGTTAATTAAAATACCGGATGCTATTTCAAAGAAAAATATTTCCGACAAAATTGTTGCAGCAGGATAAGAAAGGAACCACGCACAACCAATTTAAAATTCTGTTTCCACGAAGATAAAAAAAAATGACAAACGGAAAAAATATCCACCAACACACACAAAAAAGCAAACTCATTTGCGATTTCGACTGCGACAAATAGACGACGAATTAATGGGACACCCACATTGGAAATAGTTTGCTTGTACACCACACAGGTTTCAGCTCGCGAGGAACAGTTCATCTCAAATAACAACACTTAGGTCTTAACAGGAGACTACAATCAAACACGTCAAAACACTGTTACTCAAATTGCACGAAAATGTGATAATTTGGACAGAGTGGGCAAAATCCATTGACCTATAGAACTTCGCATAAGAAAAACAAAATATTTGTAAAGCTACCAAAAACATTTACAAGACTATAAAATAGGGTTGGCAAAATCCATCGACCTCCTTACAAAATAAAACGCTCAAAAATATTCGTAACCTACCAAAAACATTAAAAAGTCTATTTTAACTTATAACAATAATAATAGCCAGCCAATCATTTTTTCTTATTATTTTTACCGCCGCCTTGGCACCCTCACTGTTTTATTACTACACACACTCGTTACACCTCGAAACATCTCTCTCCTAACCTCTCGTCTCGTATCAATACACTAACAACGACCGGAACTATGATTTTTGCTTTTCTTTTATCCCAAAGGTGAGATTAGAATCAAAGAGTGTCCAACGCTTTATCAAGATGTTAGAGAGTTAGTAAGAAATATAGATCGCATCGTTCTAATATATAGCAAGGCGTTTCTTTCTATAAAAGCACTCTTCGGATTTTAAGTTGTACTTAATTTGTAAGATTTTTATGGAAATATTAGTGTTGAAGTTACGATATATTGCTGATTATCAAGTCAAAGAAAGAAGCAGTTACTAATTTTCGTTACTGTTGGTGATAAAATAAATAAATAGATTAGTCTATCTCACTCTTCTCAAGCGAGATTGCCACCGTACTTACTATCAAAATACATCATCGTTCATCACGATTTAAAATCAAACAACACATCAAGATGTTTTTAAGAAAAAAGGCTACAACTTTCTACGGACGAGGTTACCACCGCTACTAATCATATTTACAAAATGCATCATCATGTTCCATAATAACATAAAGATCTATTCGGATGCCGATGCGTCAAAATTATTCAAGAAATGATGCTTAATAGGTTTTGCATGATACATCTCCTATCTCTTATCTACCAACCAGTCGTCACGTACCAGCCACCATAAGAAACATTTGTTGGTGATGCGTCAATACCTCGTGGCTAATTCAAGTCATTCTATTGGTTGAAAATTACATGATGAAGAAGCTGATTGGTTGATCAAAAAATGTCACAACTGGAAATTAATTTGAACTGAACCGATCAGACCCTGTAAATTTTCAACCAATAAAAAGGTGAGATTGTCCAATCCTGAATACGTCACCAATTTGGTTACTCAAACGATGATTCAATAATAAGAATGGATTAGTATGAGCAAAGAATGGACTTTCATATTGAAGTATACCACCCATGCATTTGATTGAAGGGATTACTTCAGCCGAAACACACAAAGGGTGGTGTGTGATTATAAAAGATCTATAAAAGATGATGAGTTGGTTTGCTATGTGATATGATGAAGATGTGATTATACAAACACTGTTGGTTGGCTGCTCTAGTAGACTACGAATATAGCCTGTGGGGGACAGAGATATATTAGACTAATTCAAGAGAGATGTTTAGCAAGATTATTAAGTAGAGTATGAATGTATGTGAAAGCGTAGTTTGAACAAGAAGAGAAACTCATATTTCGTTACACACTCATCTTCTGTTATCATATTCAACTCACAAAAAAAAGAAATATTCACTCTAAAATGAGTGTATTCATGAATACACTGAATACATTCCATATCCGCCACTTCTTCCGTGCGTATAGGCTCATGATCTAATCTATCACCGGACGAACGAGTAGAGGTTACTGAGCCACGTCGGCTTATTGACCCTTTGTTCATCAAACTATTTTCCGATTGCTTTCATCACTCGTTATTTAATTGAATAATGATTTAATCTTTAATCTCATCACATGGAGTTTGAAACGAAATGAGTGATCAAACAGAGTACGAATTATGACTTCTGATTCGCATGATTAATAATAAGAGAGGGGTTGAAGATTACAACTCCTCTGCTAATTGGCGTGTCTCAAACGTAAGAGGTTTCGATTAGATAGCAAGTTTCGATTTTTATAACCCACAAGAGATTTCTTATGATATGGCTACTTTAACCGCTGCAGTTAAAATTTCGACTCAGCAAAAACAACCATTTAGAATCAAGTAAACAAAGTCGATTTTGATTACCAAACATCCAGCTAAAACAGATGAGACTTAGCTTTCTCAACACATCAATCCATCCACAGAAATGAAACCGATTTAGTGTGAAAAAGTTCCTTATATAATCAACTAATAAAATTCGTTCCTGCTCATCAAAAAGTCAGATATCAACTCAGCTTAACGTCAATATTTTATGATATAAACATCAAAAACACCAATGATTCATGCAGATCAACAAATATAAATACGGATCACAGTGCACTCATAAGCACTCAAAATCCGTCGAAAATAGACACTAGTAAAAAAAGAACATTAGAAATAGACTCCATTTTGATGGAAATTATTTCAAACCTCGTGTCCTATAAATAAACAACCTTGATAATACTCAACTGTATGTATGTCAAGACGAATTTCTAAAAAAGACGACATTCAAACCAAAGCACAGTGATGATAATAAATCTTGACATTCTTAAAACTCGAACAGCTGTTCCAAATGATTTTTCATATGCGACATACACCAATTCTCATTGATTTCGATTCTCCTCAATATGGTATTAGAGATTAGATGCATACAAGCATTTTGTGAAAGTATACTCAATAGACAGATTCACGCAACAGATGACATACGAGAGGTCACGTGGTATAAAACATTAATTCAACACATAACTCTCTAGAGAGAGATTGGTTTAATTAAATCAGTGAGCGTGTAATTACTTACGCACATAATAAAACGAATCAATTAGTAATATTTGTAAGCATATAATTAAATCTTGTATCAAATGGAAATCAGTACGAAATTTGATTTTTTGAAGTGTTGTAGTAGATATTATCTGAACAGGTTTCTAAACACAGTGAAGAAGGCAGGATACTTAGTAGTAGTAGAAAAATCAGCAAATAAATCAGGATGCACTGTGTGTTATAAAAAAATTATAAACTTCTTAGAAAAGCGATCTTTCCTGCCCTTTTAAAAAACACAACAATTTGAGTAAATCAATAATGCTAAGTTCTAGCAAACATTTCGATATCAAATTTTTAAAATCATAATAACAAAGGAATCATCTCAAAAGTTTGTCTAATTTAGACTATTGATTGGTTGAATATTATTACATGAGCAAGTATCTGATTAGTTCACTTACAAATGTCACAATTTGAGGGGTTTTTTAAACTAAAAATGATGAAAATATTTTTAAGTGAACCAAACAGATAATTCATGATGTAATATTTAACCAATCAAAAGTAGACTAACTTTTGAGATGATTCCTAAGCCAAAGCTAATTATAACATCTCGCCAAGCCTTCTTTCGCTCTTCTGTAGTTTTTTTTATCAACAAAACCCTAGAGAAACGTCGTGAAAAAACATTAACAGAATCAACATAAAGATGATGGGTTTATTGTCATCATTTTTTCTTCGTTCGGATTGATTGATGATACTATGTTGTTTCTTTTAGTTTACAAATGAAGAGAAGAACCTCAGTGTGAGGTTGAATATGTGATCGTCGTTCCCATGGAGTTTTCAACTGAAACACTAACCACAATTTGAGTTTGAGAGAAGAGAGGAATTGAAGTTGGAATATTTATTCGGAACACTGACAACAAGAGAAAGATATCTGAGAGTTGAAATGAAGATAATATAAAACACTGGCAACACAAATATTAAAAACTTTAGACATTTGGATTGTTTCGAGACATTTATTATTCATGGTGAGGCTGACCACGTCCCGAGATAAAGTTGGAAGAAAGAGATTCGAATATAGTTATGATGTATATGTGATATTCCAAGAAGATGTGATTGGTTTAAAGCTCGTAGAGGTTTCTATGATCGATTTATTTGGAATGTGACCTACATTGGAGCAAGCTAAAAATTGAAATCGTATACGCATAATATTCATATTAAGCACAAGTGAATAAGCATCGGAAGTTTTAAGTACAAAAATAGAAACGGCAAATATTTTGACCTTGTAAATTCTTTTATTTTGCAGCAAATGAGAGATACACAATAAATAAACATAAATTTGAAACGAGTATTTTCTTTTCAATGAGCAATTCAACAAAACTCAATCGTAGTTTGAAACAAGTATACAGAGAGAGTTTGAAGAGTTCGTTATCAACGAACTGCTTATGTTCGACATTGTTATAAGATAACATCATGAAGCCAAAGATTTAAAGATATCACGCAAATCTAAAAATCATTCTTAAAAAGAAGGGTGAGATATAATGAATATAGAGAGGAGGTGCAGTGAGAAGGGAGTAAGAAGAAGAAGTAAAGAACGCGTACCAAATTACCTGAAATTCTAACCATAGGCGTATGAGGTAGGAGGGCTGGGGAGCTGCACCCCCGCTCTCCAGTCGGTTAAAATCTCTTAAAAATTCGGGCAAAATCAACTTTTTTCGGGCAAAATTACTTACTCAAAACGGCTAAAATGAAGGTTTTAGAGAATCAAGAGACGAAGATTTTCTATGCTGACCAACCGGTGGCCGAAATTCTTAAAAACATTAATAAAGCCCAAACCTTCTAGTATTTCTGTCAGCATAGACCTTTATGTGTTCGGGCAAATTTGTAGCAGACCCCTAGTTTTTTCCTTCCCCTACGCCTATGATTCTAACTCTTTCTATCATTACGCCCATGCAGCAGCTATAATTGAAATGTTACTTTGCATTAAAATGTCACATTCTTCGAGCTATATATTTCTTTTTACTAAATAGCAATTGTTTTCGCAATATTTTAGATGGTAACAAATGAGTCAAAATGACTGTAATGTTAAGGAAATACAAAATCCAATAATAAAGTTAATAAAATGGGAAAAACCCAGAACGATAAAACCATCAATAGAGAATAATATTATAGTCACTACTATAAACACCATCTGCAAAATTATTCTCTTTTTGCAAACTTAAAGAGAGGTAAAATATTTAACCAAAGAATCAACACATACTTCAAGAGCGTATTAACAAATGGTATACAGTGGCGGATCTGGAGTGTCTTCAGTGTCTTCACGAAGACACTTTTGATGAGAAGAATTATTTTTTGACATTATTTTCTATTATTTAAGACTAAGTTGGCCCTATAAATTGTTAAACTGGGTTCAAG